>VWZW01013750.1:1020868-1133368 GCA_013397115.1 Edolisoma coerulescens | reverse complement strand
AGCTCGCCCAGTCCTTATTCCGTTAATTCAATAGAAGCTCGACACTTCTGTATTTAAGAAAAAAAAAAACATCAAAACAACCAAAACGCTACCCTATGGAAACTACGATTCTTTGTTTCTACAAGTTAACTAAATGCAAAAGACTGTTTTTAATTCAATATTACTTAAGCAGAAAATAAGTCCCTCATTCATTCGTCCTGTAAGTAGCTTTTTTTATTTTTACTAATTAAACAATTGTTTACTTTATAGTGGCAGTAAAAAATACTGAAAGTACTTTTAGCCTAAGGCAACCAGATGCCCCAGATTCATCAGGCCAGTCCCATTTTTTTTAATGGACCTTCCTGTTGTCTGTTGCAAATTGTCCGGGTGCTGAGCCGTTCCAGTTTTCACAACCCCCTTCCCTTCCTCCCAGACAGCCAGTGCTCCAGCCCCAGTTCACTTCCTTTGTGTCTGACATCTGCACCATTAGACACCAGAAAGGTGGGCAGGTAGCCCAGTGGCCACAAAACCTGTTTCATTTCTTGGCTGTGCCCCAACAACCCCGCTGCCCTACCCACAAAAATCTTCCAGGATGCTAAGACCGCAAATCTGGTCAGCTTATTTTAGCCAACTGTACTATTCAGAAAAATTAAAACAATTATTGCTTGCTTCAAAATGTTTATCTGCCTCTTTAGTTTTCACAGAACGTTTCCTTGTTTTATGGCTAATATTTTACTGCAGAGAAGTAATTCTTAAAAAAAAAAATACAAAACAAAAACAAAACCATAAAATATCATTGTTCTCAGATAGCTGAACCTGAAGCTTTAATTTATTTTTTGGTTTGATTTTTTGATTTTTCAGAGGGGTGCAGACTGAACAAAAGTAATGAAATAAAGTTGAAATACGAGGTGGACATACAATAGGTGAGAAAGTTATTTGTATAAAAACCATCTAGAATAGCATTGAGTAGTAATGTTATTGGGGACCAAAGAAATTGCTCAATATCTGGGCTGCCTTTCTTCCTCAGGGAAACTGTATTTAACAAAAAAAAAAAAAAAGACACAAAGCACACATAAGTGCCTCTCATAACGTGAAAGATTTCTGTTTAATTTTGTTTAAGTGTTCTGTGCTATCAGTTGCTGCTTGAATTAAATGAAAAGCAATTTCGGTGGTAAACTGAACCCTTAAATGTAAGAAAAAAATTCCATTTTCTTTTGAGCTATGATCTTAAATTATAGCACTGCCCACAAGAGCTGTTTGAGCTCAGGTTGTGTTGGTGTATTTGTTATAATAAACCCCTTACTTAAGCAGGATTATGATTTGGCCACAACAATACCTAGAAGAATAAAAGGTGACAGGAAAACTCTTAGTCTGGGAAAGATTTTTTTTTTTAAAAAAAAGCATATTGGAGATAAAATCATCCTCAGTTCATCACTTTAAAGGGGATATTGTTGATGCTGTTACTTACTAAAACAAACATATTTTGACAGCTGCCTCATTTGATCACAAGTACAATTTGAACTTTTAAATTATTCTTGTTTTGAGTCATTTTTAAAACACAATACAGATCATGTCCACTGTGAGAAAGCATTCGTAATTACTGACTGAAAACCCAGTGGTGATTTTTTAGTATTTGAATAACTGAAATAAATTAAGATGACAACTCAAAAGCAAAAAACCTTTTCCACATTATTTTTGCATTGCTTAAAAGTCAACTTCATACCAAAGTAATAGTGAACAGTCTCAAGCATTAGAACCATGTAGGAATCTAAGTAAATGCTCTAATTTTTAAAAAAGTGTAATCTTATACTTGAAGCTGAATTTAAATAGTCACAGCTGATGTAAAATGTCCCTCACTGGTATGTGGCAGCCATTTTAGGTATTCAGGTTGTTTTGTTGTTTTCTACTAGTATTTATACAGTAGAAATATAAATGCTTGGAGCATGGGGAATCCAATCAGCATATCATAAATACAGTGCAGCATTTCAGGATAAGAGGTGATTTTTTGATTTTCCTTTGAAAATAACATCTTCGAGGTTTTTAAATAAGATTAGAAAAAATTAAGTTAAGAAGAAAATCAAACACAGAAGTATAGGACCAATATCCAAACTTTCCCTAAGAATGTCTTGTCCTTTCAGCACACTAAGGCATTTGAAACATTTTGAAAGCTAAGTTAGTTACTCAATGTCTGTAAGAAAAGTCTCTAAGATATTTCTTATTCTATATCTGACTATTTGCTGTGTAGGCAGCTCTCTAGTAGCTGAACTAACAAATATAATGATTTTCAGAATTTGCCCTCTTGAGCCAAAGCCATAGTCTATAATGTTTGTGGTTTTAGCTACCTATTTAGAAGTTAAGGAAGCAGAACAGAAAAAAACACCAGAGTCTGAAGAATTAAAGGTAATTTCCATTTTAATTCCAAGCTACTTGGAATTGTGTTATGTGAATCCTAACCTAATAATGAATGGATGAGATTTAGAGGTTCAGCTTGAATACATTCCCACAGCTGCTCACATGGCCCAAGCTGCAACAGAGTCGTGTCTCTCCCAGTTTCTGCTTTTTGATCTGAATCAAGACCATTTGTCCCATTTGTCCCCAGCTGCATTTTAAAAATGGACAAAACTTGCTACTTGTTTCTGGCTCTTAATTCAGGCTTATTCCTGCCTGTCTTCATCCCACCAACTACCCCTTTTCTACCACAGCAAACCCAACTATTACAATTTTAAGGCCCTTCACTGTTACAGATCCCCCACGGATCATCTTGTCTTCTGCATCAGCTCAGTGCCAGTGATGGCAGCTCCCATTCCTCCTCAACCAAAGTTTCCTGGAAGTACCTTTATGCTATTTAACAGACTGCCCCTTATGCTTCAGAGGAGTTTTCCACCAAGTTTACACAGCCATTATTTGATATTCCTTCAGCTCTTGTCCTGAAACTTACCTATGCTGTGATCCTGATAAAGAACCTAACAGTAGATTTTGTGTGCTGACTTGTATCTATTATGCTAATGGTAATAATTTCCCTGTTATTTGATGCTCCTACATTGTGTTGCATTCACCTATTATTCCTTGTAGTGTTCACAGAGAATTCCTGAAAAATCACATAACTCATTGTGAAGACTGTCATTGCTGTCAAAGGTTTTGGATGAGGTTCCTGGATGATCAGTCTTTTCCATTTTATAGTACAGTGGGGGACCTGTCCAAGTAGATCATAAATCTGATTATATTTTGCCCTTCCTCAAGCCTGCATCTCAGCAGCAGGCCTTTCTGTTTGGTCCCAGGGGAACAGTGAAGACCAGCCCCTGAACACCTTTTTTCCATTTAGAATTAAGTTTTTTTTAAAAAGGGGTGTTCTTTAGACATTGTTTTGAGGACACTGAAGCTTTGTTCCATGGCAGCTCTCCTTTTATCCTAAATCTATGTAACTAATTGTACTTTCAACATTCCTTTAGTTATCCAACTGACTTTGAGTTAGAATAGCCCCATCCATGGGCATTTGAAATCCCAAGCCTCTACTGGACCTAGATTTTTTCCAAGACCTACTCCGAAATGGAAACAAAAAAGCTTCTCAAACTCAGAGCAGAATTAACCCATTTCTACTGGTGACCTCATTAAGTGCAGCGCTGTAAGACCGTGCAGAGTCACACAGAAATTTCTATTTAAGTCACCACACAGACTCCATATTTCTGCACCAAATAGTTTGAAGGAAATGTATACTTAGATGTCAGTGGGAAAATGGGAGGCCCCTATGCAAAGATACACAGAGGACCCACTTCTACCACCGTCCTATTCCAGGCAGATGTGACCCAGAAAGGTCCTCCTTATCTCCCTGTCAACTATCAGAGAAAGAATAGCAAATTTTAAAATCAGTTCTGGAAGAGTTTGCAAGTTGGCACAAGAGCCTGTAATGGTTCTAAACCTTTAACATTATTTTAAGGCTATATTTAAATATATATGTGTCATTTAAAATAACTCACATGCCCTCCTCCCATTTGCTATTATTCATTTCAGCACCGATGCAACAGCCAAATGGTTTACCAGCCTGTGTCGCTAACACTTGCATAATAACTTGAGATCTCACAACCCCTCTATTTATCAAGCAACAATGTTACCAAAAATAACTATATGCATAGCTATAAGGGGAGCTGGGAAGGGGGAGAGGGGGAAAGGGGATGGGGAGATTTGTCAATACAATTTGAAACCTGCAATAAAGAGCTAGCGTTGAAGCTTTCACAGTGCTTAAGTCACTTTTCCTGATGGGCACTTATCACAAGGTGGAGCCAGAAAAAGAGGGTCTATGCAGGCCCTTGGAGAGGCACCAGGACGACCAGGTCAGCGTGGGGCCCCAGAGCAATGCCGCTGCACATGTCACTGGGAACCAGCAGCAAGTACAATGGGGGAGACGTCTCAGGCAAGGGCCACAGTATCAGTGTAACAAACCTGCAGAAGCCCCTTGTTCCCCGCACCTTCCTGACCCAGCAGTAATCGTTATTTCCCTTGTTATACACCTATTCTTAACACCATTATTCACAGCAGAATAATGTGTTTCAGTGCAAAATGCTTTTAGTGCAAAATATAGGAAATTAATAAAGAAGGAAGGTCACTATTGTGTCCACTGTCCACTCACTGTCCACTCGTGTTTCTCATGTGTGTGTCTGTGTGTCTGTGTCTGCGTGTAGCTTTTCTTTCCAAAGCCTCAGCATTCCTGGGGGTGGGAGGGAAGAAGGAAGGGAGGCAGCAGCTCTTTAGAAAGGCTGCTTCATCTGTGAAGTTTACAAAATACCATCAGCATTGCTGAACTAATGAATAACAAGAATGTGTTGTCTCTAGCTTTTATGCAGACTGTTCTGAAAAGATTCAAAACTGTGTGGGACCTGCAGTGTTGATCTGCCTATTCCAGGTACAGCTTCAATGATTTTTATCTCAGCTTGGAACACAGAGTGTGTTCTGATACTAATACTGATAAAAGCATAAAGGCTGATGCCATCTGCCATGGCAACTATCAAGATGGCAGCTGCTTTTCATCAGCTTTATCTGAACTTTGCGTTAACGGGAATTCAGACACTGTGGGTGCATTTTCAAAAAGGACATAAAAATGATAGCACTCCTCTGAATAAAACCAATTCATCAAATATCAACCTACTCTCATCTCCTTTATCTTCCTAGTAAGAAAAACGAAAAAGGGGGAAAATTCCATGTGTGCTCTCTTTAGATCACCTTGTCTCTTTATCAGCCCTGTCTCTGATGCCAGTGGTATTAGACGCTTCACTCACACAGCAGCAGCAGCAGCAGGGCTGTAACCTAAGAGGCTCTGACTTTGAATCCCAGCACTGGCAGCCCTGCTACAAATGGGATTCAAATGTGCAGTGTCTGAGGGCAGTGCAATCAACAAAATAGCATGCTAGTGTACAGAGCCTACCACAGGTAATAATAGAGGCTTTTCCCAAAGGAAAAAAAAAAAAAAAAGAACGAAAAATAAGGGGGGAGAGGAAAAAGGAGAGGAAAAAATGAAGTAGTAGTAATTCTAAGGGGTGCTTTTTATTTCCTCAGCAATAGTTTACAGCAGGTACACCTTCTCCATGTTCATTAGGAGTGCTAGAACATGACAATTCACTACAGAAATGATGCTAATTGCAGCACACAAGCTTTGTGTTGTTGGCTATAAAAGCATATACGAAATATAAATATAAGATGGTAGTATACTAACATATTAGAATGCTGTTACACTTCTACTGATTTTTCTATTTTCCAGAAGGTTATTTTCCTTGATTTTTTTCCTCTGCTAATTAAATCTTTATTTGATTTATTTTTTTGGTTTAACTTAGCATCTGGCTCTATCCTTCTCAGAATAAATTTTATTGAATTTTAAGTAGATATAGATATATAATGGATGTATCTAAAAAGCAAAAATACAGAAAACAATGATGCTAAACTATACATATAATGTAATCCAAAAATTTACAAAACATGTTCTCAAAAGTATTTGTTGCTACTACATACTGCTTTGGCAAGTCAGACTAAAATGCTTGAATACCAGTGAAAGAAAGCCTAATTAGATAGCTGAATTAGACACAGAAAGCAAGTTTGACATAGAGAGGACAAGGCCCAGAGACAGGACTGTGCAAAATACTGGGTGACTTCAGCTTTCCAACAAGTCAGTGGCAGTTGAGGGAGCTCTCTGGCACCGCAAGTCGAGCCCCAAGGGACAGAGTTTACTTGAAGCAAGAATAGCAGACCAAATCATCAGCTACTGTAAATCAGTTTAGCGCCACAGCAGTCAAAGCTAGGGTCTGAGCTGGGCCAAAGGCATGGCAGATATTTGGCCCAGAAGCTCTCAAGGGTAATAGGAAGCCAAAGACCCACACCTAAATTAAAATTATGAACTGTATTAGTAATAATGCCATCAAATAGAAGGTATTTTTGTTACTTCTAAATATTTTCATCTGGAAACAATATTACTAAATAGCTGATTCTGCCACAGCAACATGGTTATTGGAAGTCAAGAAGGAGAGAAATGGCTGAGACTTAGAAAAGAGATTATTACGTTTTCCCTCTGCAATCCACTATTTCAAATATGGACTCATTTTCTCTTTCTGTTGTTATGTACTAAACGAGGCTGGTAGGCAGGGTAAGACAGCCTACATTTTCAATAATGTGAAAAGCAAGAGGAAAAAAAATAGTGTACAAACCCCAAGCTTTCTCTAGATTTTTTTTCCCAGTGCTTGCAGTCCAGCCCAGATCCTCAGCTCCTGCTGGGACACTGTTGAAGCATTTGAATTAAGGGAGTTCTTTAAATTCAATTGAATTTCATTTCAGCAAAATGATCAGCCCTAAGACTAAAACATAAGAATTTAGAGCTGATATCTTTGTTTAAGGTCTTGTAGGGTGAAAAGCTGCAAGCTCAAGGAGACCACCACATGGGGATCATATTGTCTTCCTCCAAATTATGTTTAAGATGCCTTGTGAGCATTGAGGAATTTAAACTATTGAAACTTTTGTAATCCTTACTACAGGGACAGGAGATTTTTTTGTCTCAGAGTCATCAATTCCACAGCATTTTTAGGTACTAAAAAGATTTATCTAAAAAAAATTCCCTTGCACTAGAAAGTAACAGCAATAAAACAAAAGCACCGAAAAATATCGACGCAAATAAAGCATAAGCAGAGCTGACACTACACAGACTTTTAGGATACAATTCTGTATCTGAAAATGTCAATTCATCTCTCCCCTGTGCAAGAGCATATTATTAATGTTTAATGCCTACAGCAAAAGATAAACACTTTCTGGAATGGGGTGAATGGAAGTGTACACAGAAGTACCACATTGCTCTGTAATGGTGACTCTTCTTGGGAGCTACAAGGGCACTGATTTTTCAATAAAGAAAGCAACAGGGAGACTTTTAAGTCTTACCAAAAGAGGGATAATTCCATTCTCTAATAAACCCACCTTCATAATCTTTCTCATTCTTTATAACTCTACGGCTTTACGTTACCATCTATTGCTTTTATCATTTGAAGGCAATCAGAATTTTGCCATTAATTTCCGGGCAAGTAGGAATGGTGAAAAATGTCATAGCTTCTGAAACATTTTGTCTGACACAAAGACAAGAGATGCAGTCCTCGGATTAAAGTGTTCAGATAAGAGCTCCACCAAATTTGTGGCAGATAAAACACTAAGCCAGCAGTTGAAGAGAGAAATTATTATTACATGCAAACGGATCATAAGCAGCTGATCGGGAGGCCACATTCAGAATAATGGGTACAACACTGGAAAGGGTATTACAGAAACTTAAAAGGTACAGCAGAGGATGGCAAAAGCTATATGAGTGCTCAGGGACCTGAATTATTTGAAACTTTTGAAACAGTTTCTCCATGCTCTTCAGTAAGGAAAATAAACAAAATAAATACAGGCAAAAGCAAAGAAAAATTGAGAACTCTATTACTTAAAAGACTGTCAAGTTGAAAAAAAAAAGTCAGTGAGAAGCAAGCTATTAAAAAAGGTATGATTAAGCTCTATTAACTCCCTATGGAAGCCAGTGGAGTTTGCCATCAATTCACTAGATTTACAGTGTTGTTCCTGGAAATGGGTTTTCTTCAAAAGATGAAATAAAAAATGTATAGGGCATGTAGATTAAATACTATACGTTGCACAGCCTTTACAATTTTTAAAGCAGTTAGATAAGTATTTGAAAAAAATAAATAGTAGTTTTGCTAATAAAATTATTCTGAAATCATTGAAACTTGGTTTAGAACAGTAGAGGAGTAGACCTGTATGGTGAAACTAAGTATAGACATTTCCATTAAAAAAAAACAAGACCCCAGTAGATATATAATCACCTGCTACTCACGATGCCCTAACGCCGAAATACAAGATGCTGCAATGCATCTCACACTGCTTCAGTGGGCCAAATCTGCAGTGGCATCTAGGTAACCATCTGCATTCTTTTGCACCTAAATGACTTTGAAAGTGGTGCAATGAAGTACATAAATAAAATGGCCTTTCGCATAAAGTGGCCTTTGACCTCCGCACCTCTGCCCACAGCCTTATAGAATGTCAGGTCTGTCTGCACACAGCAAGCAGTCCCTTTCCTGGTCAGTGGGACTATGTGAACAAGGAAATATAAAATATTGCTCTCTATTATTAATAAAGGCAAAACAAACAAAAAAAAAAAATCTGATGCCTGGCATTAGAAATATTTTGACATATTAATATCACGTTGTAACTGTGCCACCAAAGGCGGGGGTTCTGCAGGTTCCTGCTCTTCAATTAGTCTGCAGTTGTAATGGTCTGGTAATGGGGTCTCCATAGAGTCACATCGAAATTGCTTTCTCTGTCCTCATCTTCTATTGTAATGGCATTGAAGCGAGGTCTTCACAGGTATGCCTTGCAGTCATCATTCATCATCGCAAAATTGGTATTCCGCTAAATAAACTTTCTGGGACTTTTTAAATGTGATATGAACACATCATTTGAGCAAACTGAAAGTTGGTTTGACATAGAAAAACATGAAGAGAAGGAAGCTGGATAGCTGTTTTGCAAGTGCAAATATTGGGACTGCTCTGAAACCCTTATGGTTCTCATGGCCTGAGTCCACTTAAAGGATTAAAAACTTGATCCTGAATTCTTTTTGAACAGGAGATACCCAAGCATTGCACATATTTTATTTCAAATAAAATATTCCACAGCTTATTTTGTGGTTTGGAAGAAAAAAAGGTGAAAACATAAGTGTGCTCACTGGTCATTGAAACATTACTGAGCAGGCTTCTCCTCATTTACGCACTACTTGTAAGAGAGTGACTGCAATGGCTCTGAAGTTGGACAGGCTTTCACTTTGGGTTTCATCTAGAGGAAAACAACTTGTTTTAGTTCATAAAATAGATTTCAAAGAGTTCTACCTAAATGTTTCAAGGATCAAGTAACTTAATTTTCTTAGAGAGATCTACTTTATCTGTATCTTTTCCATACACGTGCTACTGAAAAATTAAACAGAGAATATGTATTAAAATATCAACATTTATTCCATGTTTATCTGATGTGGACACTGTTCTGCACAAAAGCACTCCTTATGCAGTCCAGAACACATTCAAAACAGACCAAATTTAATTAATCAACAGGTGCTCTTCACTGGGGTGAGAGCACCTATCTAGGACCTTGCAGATCAGCTGTTCCAGCATGTTTCCCTCACTGCTTGGTCTGTTCCATCACAGAAGACTACCAGTGGATTTTTTTATCTCTTATACTTCTTACACGCTGTGTTTCCTAAGGAAGAGGTCTCTGAGTTTTTACTCAGGTGCATTTCAGAGGAGAATCAGATACCATTACTGATACTCAAAGGTGTTACTAAAACAGATCTCAAAATCTTAGCGTAACTCCTGCATAAAACCTCCGAATACAGCCTCCATGAGGCAAGACTGAGTTGTAATCAAGACAAGAGCAATGTTGTAACTCAGTAGAAACAATGGGTAAAAGCCAGTGTTATTGCTGTTCCACATCAAGGTCAGGGACTCTGCTCCAGGGACCATGCATGGTCCCTCCCTGTGAGTGAATATGGAAAGATGTTGGTTCTACCGCGCAGAGGATCATAGCCTGGGCTTGCTTTTCTAAGGCACTGTGTTTGATGGGTGATGGATGATCAAGAGGGAAAGCAAGCAGAACGGCATTCAGTTGTGTGTGGGAGACTGGACTTCTGTCACCTTCAGCCCTTACAGTGACTGTGCAGCCTGTGCTTGGGCTGGCTTGAATCATCCTGACTCAAGGGCAGCGAGCACTCACTTCACACATTTGGATACATGGCCCAGAATACTAAAGCATGAAGAATAAAAGTAGTAACTTTCCACAGTTTTCGAGGAAATAGTGCTGTTGGTAGCAGAGTAGGCTAACAGCAACAGGAGAAAAAAAAGACCTAGGGCAGAATGCGCTATTCCCATGGATAATTTGATCACATCCCAGGAGCACAGAGTACTTGATGTTACCCCAGGTTTCAACAGGGTTTTTTTGGCATTCCTGGAGGAGACAGCGTAGGGAGTCATGACTCACACCACCTGCTCACCTGAAAACTGCCACAGCCTGCCACAAGATTTAAAATCAATAAGTGTTTGTATCTTTAGGTCACAAACATTTTCTGTTTTAATTTACATAAACAGTCTGCAACAGAAGGAAAAGGAAAAATGCCTATTTTCTCAAGTTATTGCAAAAAAATTGAACAATCAAGAGGTCTTTCACCTGTTAAAATGCACAGAAAAAGTAGAAGTTGTTTTTTTTACTGGCAGAGATCATGCTGGGTCTGGAATTTAAGATACAGATTGATTGATCTCTTTAATCTAATATTTGTTCATGGGGAGGCTGTTATCTTTATTGTGGTGACACCTGCTAGTGTCGTTATAGTTAAAGGCTTACTGTATTTCTATTATAAATGCCAGGTTGGGGTTTAATATATCAGCAGGTTTGTACTGCACTGGGCTAAACGCTGGCCTACGAGTTGTCAATCCTAAGGCACACAGGCAATTTTTTTACACCCAAATCTGATTCTGTTCAGGGCTTTTTCCTCTAATATAATTGCTAAAATACTGAGGGAGGAAAAAACCGTTGAAGTAGCATGGATTTCACTAAGCAGCTGATAGAGAGTCTCACTCCCAAAGCTTTATATTCAATACAAATTAAAATCAATGTGTAAAGGTGTTGTCACCTGCCTCGAAAAACAGGCCAAAAAAACATCCAGAGATATAGTTTCAAGTGATGTGACATATCTCGTGCTCTGCTGAGGCTAGTTTGAGCCACCCTGCTAGTATAAAACAGTCCGAATGCCAGCAGAGCTCACTGCTTTAGGAGCGCTCTGCATAAGGGAATGCTCCAGAGGCACAGGCGGCTGCCTCGTATGCACTAACTGCTGGTAGAGGGGTAAGCAACAGTCAGGAAAAAATGAGTAAATGTTCCTGTTTGCTGAAGTGGGTAAAGCGTTTGCTGTGCAGTTTAGCCTACTTCGAATGGCACCACTGGGGGTAATGCTGCGTCGCTCGGAGCACAGCCGTGTCAGTCGGGGCATTTCTGGGCGTCGGCAGAGAGTGTAAATGGGAGCTGACCTAGGGCTGCTCTGCCCTCTGTGAGAAACTACAGCAGCAGTTAATTTCATGTCACAGGAGGGTAACAAAGGCACCCTGAGGCTAATTTAGTGCATCTTTCTAACAAGTGGAATAAATTATTCCAGCAAATCACCACACTGACATGGAGAATACTACTTCCAGGACAAGATCTAGATTTCTTAGTCTTCTCCATTTTTCTCTTTAACTTTAATTTTCTAAGTTTCTTTCCACTCCCATACCAGTTTTCACAGCTCCACTACGTGCGTTTCCACTGTCTCACTCCATTTCTGCACAGCCCACTATCCTCTGTCTTTTTACAGAGATGAGCAGGTCTCGAATATGATAATATGCCACATGGTAAGAAATTCTCTCTAAAAAGCTGGCACCTACATTCTGAGTAGAAATCACGTGTGCTTATCTCACTTTCATACACAGTGTGGGTGCTGGTGTGCATGTGCCCACACAGATTCCTTGGGCTAATATCCAAAACTAACCCCCTCCCTCTGATCTTCCTCTATTTTTAACTCAGACACACCAAATACAGACCTGAGCCTGAGGTCTCCCCTAAACTGACTACTTCTAAGGATCACTCCCCAAACTCCTCTCCGTAGGCCTCCTCTGGTCTTGGCACCTGCGTTGGGGCTCAGGAGACCTGCCTGTTCTCTTGTCAGGATGAGTTAGACATGGGACTTTATCATCAAGCAGATCCTAGCACACCATTTGCCTTTGTACATGTATCTGCAATTAAATACATCCATTTTACATTCAAAACACACAAAACTGGGGAACAGAGCGACACCATCTCTGCAGAAAATGTCATCCTCCTTCATCACCCTTATATCACAACTCAACATTTCTCCATAAAGGGTGGATAAAATGGGAAAATATCCCACTCCACAATATCTGTTCTCTTGTTCTACCTCTAAATGAAATAGCATATTCTTCCCTGTCATTTTTATGGTTTTATATATACACACACACATTGGTCACACGCCTGCGTTTTTTATGTTCCAACTGACAAACTAGCTTTTTACATGCCTTTTACCTTGCTCTCTGTCTTCAGATTCTTCATGTAATTTCTACTTCTCCAGGAATTTCACCAATTCATCACAGTGAACATGGTTATTTTTTAATTGCTATCCATACTGTAGTAAATATAAATGACAAAAATCATCAAACATATGTTGCCTAAGTTGTATAAATATGCATATATGTTAAAGATGTGGTAGCAGGCAGGTGCACAGGAAATCTTCATAAAGTTAACAGCTACTGCAGCAATAATAAACTGATGTTACCCTTTCAAATGCTAGTCAGGATTTTGCAAGCATTAGCCACCACCGTGTGATTTGAGCAGTGCCACTAATACAGATATAGTCAAGCTGGCAACTTGTCTCTCCCCCCGGCCCCACTCTCCCCCTTTTTTCTCACAAAGAAATAGAATGAGTTTATTAAAGTATAGATGCCATTTTCATCTCGCAACGTTAACTGTGTTGTCTGTATCCCAAAGGTACTGAGCCAGTCAACGCAAACAGCTGTGCCACCTACTTGCAACAGTTGTACACCCACCACAAAGCACGGGTAGGAGGAGCAGGTTAGAGCGAACCGTAAAGCTGCTGGTGTACCTCACTTTGCAGTTTACCCATTAGCTCGAGGGAAATTTCATCCCTTTGGAGAATATGCATTGTATGTAGAGCTCATAGCAGAGAGTATTCTTTTGCTCTCATCTCCTATAAACCACCTACTGCATTTTTATGTTCTACAATCACATACACCAAAACAGTGTTTAGCAAATTAACATCAAGCTAAATAAAAGGCATATCAACCAACTTAGCAGGCAGCTTTTAGATGCTTCTCTACTGAGGATGTTGGGTGATCCGTAGGCTGAGAGCAGTATTTCCCTCATATTCTCATTATTTGACTTTAGTTCACTTGGATGAGTTTCACGGGAAAATTAATTCATTTTCACAAGTTTTATCAGTAGCCTTGATTACTGTAACATGAAGGAATAAGGCAAGCTGATGGAGGCAGACTCTGATTCAGCACACCTCCGAGGGCAGCTACGCAGGCGGGATTTCTATGCAAATATCACAGTATAACAGAACTGCCCTTTCACTCCATCCCTTCGTGAGGAGAAGCCCTGGCTGCAGAAACTCTGCGCACAACCACAGACAAGTGCATTGTGCATTTGTGCATGCACATATGTGTGTGTGTTAGGGAGGGAGGGGGAAACACACGTGGTTGTCTCTGCAAGTGCAGTGGATTTTTGATCTCCACTGCAGATAGATGTGTGTGGTTTGATTTCTGTGAGAGTCAGTGGAAATCATCTCTTCTCCCCTGTCTCAGGGCTTAAGTCTTGCTCATTGTAGGCCAGATTACAATGTATGTGTCCAGCAAAGGTTTTGTGTCAGAGATGACATGTGACAAGATGCAAAGAAATAAGAGAAATAGCACATGTACCTGCCTGTAAGAACACAATCAGGCATTTTTCCAGTACTTCTAAAGGTGCTGCTACCTCTAACACTGACAGCATCTCACAAAATGGTACATTAACCAAGACTTCCCTATATCATCATTACATTAACATCCACTGCACAAACAAAACACCCGCAGTTTTCCAAAGTGATGTTTATTTGAGGACAGATCTACATATCAGTGAATGTCTAGACCTTGTAATCCTGATCCCCTGATAAAATAACAGGAGCACAATCAGTACTAAGTGTTCATTTAGAAAAAGAAATATTTTTAACTGCATCACAATCAGTTGTGAGGTTTTTTTTCTGTCTCTTCAATATAATTAACTAGGGCTTTATCTTACCATTCTCCTTCTATGCACAAGGGACTCAATCTAGGATCTTTTTCCTCACAGGACTCTAATATACTCTTATCTTTTTATATTAATTGAGTTATCTTATACTGTCACAGAGGTAGTAGCTGAAATAGAGATGCAGAAAGAAAACTTAAGTCATTCCTGAATCTATTTGAACCAGAAGAACTTCGGCTACGGAAGTGTTTTGTCACCCAGTTCAATCCTTTCAGGGGTCTGGTTTCCCTGTCTCTGGAGTATGAGCAGGGAAATCCCACTGCTCAGAACAGCTCCATTATTCCACGCGAATCACATTAGAGTTACAAAAAATGGTTGTCTCACTTTTTCTTATGAGCCCTGATGAGCATTTCTGATCTTCTGGGAAGTCATTTCCAGCAAACCTCACTGGCATATGACAGTGCACAGCATTGTTGTATCAGGAATCCCTGTATAGATTAAAAAGTGAGACAAAAAACATGCATGGACCACATAACTAAAGCCCAACACGCTTTATTTCTGTCGTGTCTGCACCATGCTATCTGCTGCCATCAGTATATGCTTTCCCAAAGCTATACTGTATTCAGATTTCTCACTGTCAAGGAAATTATTGCTGCTAAAATCCACTCTGCACACTCCCCAAAAGTTACTGCTTAGTGCAACAGTTTTACCCACTCACATGACACTAATCTTTAAGTTATACTGTTTAATGCAATGATGGAAAAGGAAGCTAAGTTGAAAAGCAGAAAAATGGGAGTTGCAGCATTCAAGTCTGCAGTGATACACACCCTTAGCAAGACCAAAAGAGCAGTGCTCCTAATGAAAGCAAAGGGGCTGAACAAATGGTCATCTTCAGTTCAGAAACACCTGCTGTGCTTTTTCTTACCATGGCCTTCTGAGATTGGCTCTGCAAAGGATCAGCCTTCCTAGACTGATATCTAACCACTATAATACTATGTAATAATCATACAAGGAAGCGTTTAAATTGGCAAAGGCCAAGAAATTCAAGAGGACCAAAACTCCAGATCTGACATCTAATTTACAAACAAACAAGGAAAAAATTTTAGCCCTTGCATTTGCAGAAGTTCACTGCCTTTTCACTGCAGTAAAGGACTGAGGAAATTAATTTGGGCATATAAAGTCAGATCCACACCCCTGTCCTTCCTTCCTGCTTGGGGAAATACAGCTCAGTCCCCTCAATGAAGTCAGGAATGTTTACATATCTATTCTTTTAAGTCTATAAAATAGGTCTGTCATAGCTCTAAATACCTTCTTCACAGGTATTATCTAAATTGAGGAGAGATGAATCCCTAATGCCCAGCAAGAGATATTGGAGAAAGAGACTATGGGTTTTTGACTCCCAAAGTATCTTAATGTACCCCTATCTCAAGGAAAATGGTCCTTCTGCCACACCATGGTGACTGCTTGTCTTGAGGTGACTCTCAAACCTGGACACTGCTCCAAAAAAAAAGTTGTGTTTGCTATCTTATCCCACACACCAGAAGCCCCAGAGGGTCCCAGTCCAGCTGCTAACCCCTCTTGCCTTTGCTGGTGGACTGTTGTGTCTCACACAAGCCAGGTAGGAGATTTATAGGAGGGGTGGTAAACAGAGGGCTTCTGTCAACTATGAACACTCCACAACTGAGATCAAGTTGGAGCGAGTACCCATAAAATGATATTGCCTGCAGCATTCATTTCAGTACTGAGGACCTCATCATGAGACCTGTCCAGTCCCAGTCCCTGGGCAAAGGATTTTTAAGTTTCAGATGTAGATTACAGAGAGCTTTTTTCGCCTGGATGCAGGCAAACTCAAACAAGTGAAATTTTGTGGGAGAGGAATGTGCAGGGAGTCACTGGGAATCACTGACCTCAGCAGTTCTCTTTCAGGATATTCCCTGGGCTCTCTCTATATAACTCCATCCTTCTCCTTATTCAGGGAATGAATTGACTCCAAAACAATACACATAAATTAGAAGTTCAAGTAGCAAGACCAAGTAGTCCCAATTAATTCATTTGTACACGACCTAGAAACAAACAAAAAAATCCAAGCCATTGCCTTAAAGATAAAGAAAAGCTTATTTTTCCATATGGGTATGCTTGAAAGGAATATGAGAGGGACTTAGATAAATGGACTAGGTCCAAATAATAAAGTACCAGTTTAAGAAAAATGCACAGGCCAAGATTACAGAAAATTGTACGCTCCTGTACCTAAGCAACATTCACACTCTTACATTAGAAATATACATGCTTAACTCCAAGGATCAGCACAAAGCCCTTAGTCTGTAATGATATTTCCTTAGCAAAGAAAACTGTATTTTTCACTTATTTTCTCTGTAAATGGCCTTACATTTCTTATTAAACTTTCCGTAAAAAAAAAAAAAAAAAGCTCTGTGACTGACAGTGAATGCAGTTTCTGCTTGAAACAGAGAAGAAAATTATAGTAATTGCAAGTGACCTGTTCTGTGAGAAACAATTAGGCAAGCTGAAGTACAGATACCATGATGTATTCAGCCTGTAGTCCTAGAAACAAGGTATTTCTGGGCCATGCTAGACGGAGAAAATTGGTCTATAAACCATATCATGACCTGAAAAAAGGCACTCGCCACATCCTTTTGGATCAAGCAGGGAGAGGAAAGGGCATAGCTGTATCTGTATTCTCACCCATTTATCTGTCCACCCACTCCATGGATGTCAAGGAAATAAGGTTCAGCCTGAGGGCCAAATTCTGGTTTCACTTACTGCTGCAGTCTGACATCTAAATTTGGTAAATGCTTTGCTGATGTGACCAAATCAGTCCACAACACTTTTAATTTCTGCTGTTTCAAAATGCCAGGAATTTTTTCTTCACAGTGGTTAGCGTCAGTCTTTTTTTTTTTTTTTTTAGATCTGAGGTTTGCCCAAAGGAAAGGACTTGCGGAAAACACCACACAGGCCAGAGCATCTCCATAGGCTTAGAAGCCCCTCTGGAAAGCTGTTAGCCTCTCAGAAAAGGAATATAACCAGCTGACTCCAAGTGCCACTTCATCAATAATGAGATATTCAGAAGGAGTCTTAATTTTATCTAACCGGAGGGATGAGACTATCATCTTCCCTGACAACCAAAAACTCAGCAGAGACCTCTTAAAGGGAATCATCTCCATTAAATTGTTGCCTGCTTTCAAGCAATAGCAGTAATGGCACTCACCAGCTTTCAGCTGGAAATAACTGGGGGAGAATGCAGCAGGTAAATTGATGCTTTGCAGGGGCATTGCACACATACCGGTGGCATTATGTCATTGTGACACTCATCCATAGAGCCTGCAGGGTCTTGGAATCACTTCTCAGACTATGCCTAAGGTGCTAGGATGCCCCAGAAGGTAAAGCATATATGTCCTTCAACAACGTGTGTGTGCGTGTGTGCACATGGACAGCCTTTCAACACATCATGTTCCATGGGTGCATCATAATACCAGTGAAACATCTTTTAAATGAAAAATTAAATTCAAATGTGGTGTTCTAAAAGACCATTTGCAGTTCACACCACTGCAAAAATTGACTCTTTTTAAAATTTACACTATCATAACATTGTCATTACTCCCAATTAAGATTATTAAGGAAGAGCAAATACTTAAAATGGCAGGTTGGTGACCTAAAGATATAAATCTTCTTCTTCTTAAAAAAATTTTGTCTTGTTAGAGGCTGATGCATGTTATCACTAGTAAATTTCAATACTTAGTCAATACTAAATAACATAAACAACTCATAATTTCTTTATACAATTTCTTTCCAACTGTACAGCTCAGAGATGAGAGAAATTAAATTCTTCTCAGGCAGATAGTATGATCTTCCCATGACTTAAAGAAGAAAAAAGAAAGTCAAATTTATCTCTAAAGCTTAAGGTTTGTGCTTGCCAACACTAAGTTGGGTAATTGGTCTGACAAAGACAGAGGAAAAGGGGAAAAAAAGAAAAAGAAAAAAAATCTCCAATAAAAAGAATAACCTTTAATGTAATAGAACAAGAATCAGAGCAGTAGTCAAAGACGAGGAGTTTTAGGAATAATAAAAGGGAACCATCTGACTTGCTAATAAATTAGGAGATTCTGAGGTGCACAAGACGTAAGAAAGTGTACCCGCATAGGTAATAGTTAAAGACATATTATGAGCCAAGCAGATGATAATTCATTTTCTCTGTGATGTAACTCAACACTGTTTAGTCCCTTCTTAACAACCCTTCAATCATGTCTCGTTTTGTTTAAGTCTAAATAACACTTCAGCCACCTCCTACAGGGGAGGCAGATTTCCCTCTGGAAATACATTTCTATAACCTCAGAGTGTCCAAAAACCCCCAATTTTTATTTTAACTTCTACAATGAGAAAGTATTTAAGTAAGACAGAATTATGAAACCAAGGTTGCACAACTTGTCACTTGTTCTCAAAAAATTAATCCAATAGTGTTTGCAGTCGTGTATTTGTGTACCTCGCATTAGGCCTCACCTTATGTTCTGTCTATATTTGGGCTGTAGCAGGTTTTCAAGTAACCTAAGTAAACTTTAGTTATAAAACGATTATTAGCATAAATATGAATAATGTTTTTCAGACAGATTCTATCATCCTGACTGTAGAAAAACTCAGTGGTATGAGTCTGAAACTGATACTTACTACATGGTGTCTCTCACCAACCCAGGGACTTCTTAGCCCAGATGCACATTTCTACTTTATAGATCAAGGTCATATTGCATGTCCAAAGCAGATAGCTAAATCCCTTCCCCAGTCCTTCATTCTCCCAAAATCTCATCCTGTACACAAAATTGTCTGGGTTTACAAACCTCTAACCTGGTGAGTTTGACACGATTTCCATAGGTATTAGTCAATCTTTTCAAAGGGCTTTTAGATACATAGCTGCATTGCACAAGTCAATAATTCTTTATAAAAGGTCCTCAGGCAAAATACATAACCAGTCTGAAATGAGTTTTGATTTGGTAGCCTGCAAGTTGTGTCAGGCAAGACCAGGAAACAGCCATAGTTTCAGAGAAAATACAATTCACAGTGAATCAAAAAGCTTGCTAAAGACTATAGAAACATTTGGAGACCATGGAGATGCACTCTCGCTCATATTCTATCATAATGTCAACATAAAAGTTCTTGCCTCAATTCAGTTCCACCATGATGAATAGCATGTGGCTTCATTGCATTATGAGACTTAAAACCTGTTGGTCTCAATTTAAATTGAGATGATAGCTAAGCACATCTACTTTCAGCATGAACCAATCAAAAAAAGATGTGATTTTCCATAGAAACATCTCTACCAATAGTTTATATATGCTGAAGTAGCCAATTACATCTTGGCACACTCAAAAATACATAGCAACAGCGATGACAGCATGGCAACAGCAGCTGCTGCACAACGGAAAAATTAGAAAATTACTCTTTAGAAAAAAAAATATTCTGTTAATTCACTTTGTTTACATTTTCTTTCATGAAATAGTTTTAGAAAACACTGTATGTGTAGCTAACTCTACTTGTGTACCTCATTACTGGATGGGTGAATTAAGATTATTAACAAAAATATTCCTGGTTGTCGAAGTTGCCTTCCACTGTGACTTTAATTCTGCACATGGCAAATCATTCAGAAAGTATGGGAATTTCATATTACTTCGTCCCAAATGAAGGTATACGAGTGGGTATAAGATGACTTCACTTTTCATAGCCAATATGTTGACTTTGGTGCGACAGGACAACTGCCCTAAGCAGTGGGACCTTACCTGACAACTCAGGAATGGCCTGGCCATGGTGGAAAGGCTGATTCTTCCCTCAGGCGAAGCCATCACGTTTTCTCTTCATAGAGTATGACATTTGCCATATGATCAGATGTATTTACATGAGTATGCACTTAAAAATACATAAAGGGAGGACGGGGATTTTAAATAGCCATGGTGGAAATACTGGGTTTTTTAAAATTGTTAAGGTCCAGCTCCTGCCTCCGCAAGCATATGTTTCACTTCCACTCTCCCCTTCCCAGAGGAATGTCCCACTTTTATTATGGGACAGCGCCCACAAGAGTGGTTGTACTGTGCTTGATTTATACTGTGTCAGTGTCGATATAGCAGGGAACAAGCAAAGGGTTGTCAGTACTTTCACGGCGGGGCGTGAACGTGTATGACCCTATCGAAGTGCCACCTGTGTGTAAAACGGAGCTGCAGAACATGGCAGTTCACAACACACGTTTTTGAAGGGAGGTGATGGGAAGGCAAAAAAAGCCTGTGCAAGAAACCCAGTAATTATGTTCACAGTGGCAGTGTCATGTGTCTAAATAATATTTCTTGTGTTTTATCTGTTTGTAGATTTGTATCATATTCCCCTGGGATATGAAGTAAGCCGTTTATGCCTCTACAGTTAAGGATGAGGCAGTTTCCCTAGTCTAAATCCTGCCATTCTGTAGCTATTAGCATCTGCAAAGTTAATCTACTCTCTGGTAAGGCACAAATAGATTTTAATATATCAAGTGTGACTACATTTAAGTTGATCAGATAGAGTATAGTTATGTAAATAATTTGTGAGTATGGATTCCAGCAACACCAGATAAAGAACTTCTAGTCTTTAGGACTCCATTTTGAGGCTTAATGTTTGTTTGACAGTTGTTTTGTTTTGTTTCTGTGCAAGCCTACATTCTGAAAAGACATGTGAGACCATGCCCACTTCCTGACTGCCCTGAAGATCCCAGAGTATCTGCCCAACAGTGAAAAGAGCTCAGTGCTTGAAAAGGAAAGATATTTTCTCTCACTTACATTAAATCATCATTAGATAGAGCAATGAGGGGTTTTTTTTTCAAATTTTCTTTTCTACTTCATTCATCTGCTTGGCCCAGAAAGTGGACTCCAGACGAGATGAAGGTTAATCTGTCCAGGGTGGCCTTTGCTCTGCCCTCTTGTCCCTGCTCAATAGGTGGTTTGGAGAGCTTTGAATGTTATTTTTTAATCCACCCACATAAAAAGCTGCTCTCTAAAATCACCTTTGAACATGACTGAGGGAAGACAGTACTCTCTCAAGTGCTGCTTATTGTCCTGCTTTTACACGTTATTTATATGCTTCATCTTCCACTTGTCTTGCTCTTATCCCATTGACCAGGTTCATAGCGGTCATGGCTATGATAAAAATCATTATTATCAGTTATAGTTGCTCTACTTCATTGTAGATAACACTTCTCTTGGATGAGAATGGAAGTGTATGTACTGCTGCTAGTAGCTCTTATAGTTTCTCAGACTGTCAGTGAACAGTCATTATTGTTCTTCCACTTCTCCTTCTATTGTGAGAACAGTTAGTTATCCTACTTCTCATACAGCTTCTGATTTGCAAATTAGCTTCCTATGTAATACTCCTTTATTTAAATCTGGAAACCTTCACCCTTCTTCCCCTAGTTGCATATGGGGAAAATTAGTCACCCAATGGAAATGTGACTGAGACTTGAATATGAAATGTATACATTTTAGAAGAAAAAAAAATATCTCTACCTTCCTGAGTAGGATTCAGAGCTGGCATATTTTGAATTTTATCATAACAGGTACTTTCTCATCACTTTTCTCTTTTGGTTCTTGGCTGAAACCACCTGGCATTAGAGTACAGCTTTCTATTCAGTATGGTGAATATGACCTTACATAACCTCTTGCCATCACAGGAGAAGAACAAGACACTTTCTGGCAAAATATATCATTCTTTGAGTTTTAGGGGACAAAGACTTGTGTAAAAGCAACATCTGATGGAAAGATTGTAAGAGTAAGATGGAAGCACTGTCTCCAGCTTAACTTCCTCCATACGTTTTGTGCAAATTCACAGAGCTTCCTACATGATTCATCTCTCAAGCTAATGCCTCAGGTGAGAGGGGTGCACTTGTTCTTCAAATGTTTTTCATAGGTCGTTCATAGAAAGGGTACATCATCCTAAGCTGACTCTTTATTCTAGGTAGAGAATGTGAATGCCACAGTCAAATTTCATCACTGTTCATCTATCAGCATTAGCTTATGTAAGTATTAATTCCTGGTAAGATGTGAAACACGGGGTTTTGTTTTTTCTATTTTAAGTTGGTCCTGTCATGTAATTGAGATCATCATCTATGTGTGTGGGAAGCATAAATACCTGCAAGCACAGCATCACAATAGAAACACTGAGTGAAATGAAGTAACACCTTAGTTCTTCATTACCCCATTGACTTACTAAGAAAAATGTTACAATAGAAAGAGTTGCAGCAGCTGATCCACTGCTGCTTCATAGCAGCCACCCCAAACTCTGCTCCACAATATCAGAATAAGTGATAGCAAAACTGTATCAAGTGGATCATGCTCTGGTTTAGGAATTCAGTCAATACACATGGTGATGTATAAGACATGTGGAGGTGTGTGGTGGGTTGACCTTGCCTGGATAGCAGGTGCCCACCAAGCTGTTCTATCACTCCCAGTCCCAACAAGACAGAAGAGAGAAAATAAGACAGAAAACAACCAGTAGGTTGAGATAAGGCAGTTTACTAAAGAAAAAAATTTAAAAATCAAAATTTTGCATCTACACAAACAAAGGGGGAAAAAAATTAATCTCCATTTCCCATTGGCAAGCAATGTTCAGCCATTTCCTGGGAAGCAGGGCTTCAGCAAGCAGAGCAGTTGCTCTGGAATGCAAACATTTTAAAATAACAACTGCCTCCAGTTTTTCCTCTCTCCCATATCTTTTATATCTGAGCTAACTTCACATGGTAGGGAATATCCCTTTCATTAATTTAGGTCAGCTGGCAGAATTGTGTCCCCTCCCAGGATCTTGCCCACTGCCAGCCCCTTGATGGAGGGGTGAGAACGTGAGAGGGACAGCGCTGATGCTGTTCCAGCACTGCTCAGCAGTAGCCAAAACACTGGTGTGTTATCAACACCTTTCTAAATACCAACATAAAGCACGGCACTGTGAGGGCTGCCATGGGAAAATGAACTCCGTCTTAGCCAGACCCAATACAAAGTGCAAAAGCAGTTCTACACTGTGTGAAACACAAATTACAGGGAAACTCCAAGAGCCAGGTTTGGTTGGGAGAAGAGTGATGGATGTTATCTACAGATGCAGCTGCTGATGGCAGCTAAATCACTCTGTGAGTTATCGTTTTATGCAATTAAGAATACAAGAATCTTCCACATCAACCTGACCTATCTTATACTTCCATTGAAGCCCTTCTGTGGCTTTGTTCCTCCCTTGTCTCTCTCTTGCTTGCCACAGACACTGGGCCAGAAACATGGGCATTGATGCTCTTGTCCTTTCTCCTCTGTGCCATACCCCCAGTGTGAAGCTGCACGTGCAATACAGCACTCAGGTTGCTTCTACAAGCAGCTCTTTTTCTGTACTTCTCCTCTGAAGTGACACTTGTCTCTGTCTACTCTTCAAGGTGCTGCCCGTTCACAAGAACTGACACACTTTTCCAGTCTGTCACTGGGAGAACATTTTTGAGTGCCAATGAGGGCCACCCACTTGATAAAAATGGTCCTGATACTAAAATTATCAAGAGCCAACTGTCTCTTCCTTCTCTTCATTCAGATAACAATCCTTCAGGGTGCAAGATCCTAGTAGTCTTTAATAAATAGGAAAAGGTGCACGACAGTGTCATATCTAAGCAGAGCGGAGGGGAATAAGACAGTGGTACAAGATCAAAGGGGAAATATAAGTACTGCAAGTGGTCTAAAGAGCATCCCCTGGGACAAGGGAAAAGAAATGATGCAATGGGAGCAATTGAATGACACGGGCATTCTCATATAGGACCCATTACACAAAACTGATTTGCTTTAATCTAAACTATTTGGCAAAAAGCAGAGAGCACCTGTGTGCCAGATACATAAAGATGCATGTAATCTGCTCGTGATCTATCTGCAGGCTGCACTAACTGTCAGTTGCTTGATGTGCACAAGCCTAGTGTGGGGAGACAGAAAAAAGGAAGAGTAACTAACTAACTAACTAACTGTAGCGCAAGCATGGAAAGCTTTCTTAATTGTCTCAGTTCTTATTTTTCTTTCCTTCACTGAACGGCAGTTTTGACCGCAGAGGGTCTTTTTTTTTTTAGATCAGGCATCAAATACTGAAGATTTAATGCACACTTCTTTAAACCAACAAGCTGAATTATCCATCTGGTTGTCTAATATATTTTCGTGGTAGCTTTAGGTCCTAGCAAATTGGGTATTTCAGTACCTGGACATCTCCACTATACCAGAACATAATGACAATGAACACGTACATTGGTGAAAAAAGGGGGGGCCTGTATTTCTCTATAAGCATGATAATACATTCTGACACCATAAGAGCAGTATTTTCTGTCAATCAGCTTGAATTCTCTGTAAGTCTCAGACATATAAGTCACATTGAGAGGGTTATGCATTTCACAAGTGGATTTATGTATAAATACTTTCTCTGGCTCCAGTTCAACACAACAAAAGAAGTCAAACATTAGTCTGTATTTGTATTTCTTCACTGAAATGTTTTGACATAAACTGCACACAATCCTAGCTGAAAAGTGCCATACAGTTTGGAAGAAACTGCTGTGAACACCTCTATTGTTCACAAAATGCCAAAGTTTTTGCTTCTTAGAAACTTAGGGGCCTCGTTTCCACAGCTCCATCAGTACTTTTGTTCTAAGGAGCACACAGTTCTGCATACAGCCTTCTCCTTCCTTTCCTAGGCTTTTTTTCCCTTGTAAGTAGCCTCAGAAACCTTCTAACACCACTGAGACCTACAAAAACAACATCTCACCTTTGCCAAAACAATGAAACATCTGCAACAAAATGGTGATTGTTTTCTATTCAGTTGTGAGGCAAATACCTATTTTTGCACTGTATTAAATAAATGACTGTCACTGTACAGTATGTTTGTTTACAGTGCATGGCAACTTCTAGAGTCAAACTGATCAGTTACACTGCTTAATTCTGGAATAGGTCAAGGAAAGTAGAGTTATTCTTGATTTGCCCCAGAATTCTTCTGCTCTCCTGATGTGTAAGGGAAGTGATCACAGCACCACCTAAAACTTGCATGGTTTGGGTACAGCTCTGCAAGACAGTAACAGATGAGTGATGGAGAGACTGCAGTGTGATGGCCAACTTCACCACAACCAGAATAACCAACAGCTTTTCCTAAAATGTATCAGATAGCAGAGTCCCAAGGGTCTGCTAAGCTGATCAAGCATCACTGCAGCACACTGATCATCTCACTACTCTCTTTTCCCCTGAGAGTGCCCTAGCATTCAGTCAACATTCACCCAGCATTCATCCATTCACCCCAGCCCTTCCTTATGCTCCTTGTAGCTACCACAGAGCAGCAAAATCCTCTAAAAGAGCAGAAAACCTCAAGGCCTCAAATTCAAGTTATGGGAAAATAGGGGCACATAGTCCTGAGGCAGATTGTCTGTAAAAGTATGTTCCATTTCACAGTGTCCATTTTATGAAATCACGCTGAGAAGCACAGCGTATTCTATTCACTGGCTTAAACTCACCCTAAGTAGTCCCTATGAAAATGTGTTGGTTTCATTAGACATCCAATACTGTCTTTAGTTCAATGGGTTTAATTATGAGAAAGCAAAAAAAAAAAAATTCAAGCAATATGTAGATGAACCTGAACTGAAAAATGTTGGGTTTAGAAAACAAAGCATTGGTTTCAATGAAAAGCTACTGGTGTAAGTGAAAATATTATGCCTTGAAAGGAAATCTATTCATTTCCATAAAAATTTAGTGACTTGAGTATGCATGGATTGGTTCCACTACAGATATATTGGATTCAATGACACTGTATTAGTTTCAAAGCATATTTATCCATGCAGTAAAAATGTATAGGTTATGAGAATTAAAGAGGCGTGATGATGGCTGCCCTGAAGACTCTAATCTAAAATACAATTTCTATTAAAATTGATCAAATTTGACTTAACAATGATACATTCAAAAACCTTAAATAAATTTTATTGTGCTATACCACTTTGAACACATCAGTCCTTTCGTGTCACTCTGGTATAAACTGATTCCTCCGGGTTTCAAGGGGCTACATCCCTTCCTCTTCGCCACAGAATGCAACTGTAAGCAATTCAGGTTCTTTCTCCATAAGCAAACTATCTTTTTTCTCCCATCTCTAAGGATGAAAATGCAGCTTGTCCCATAGGCCAGGCAGACAGGAGTATAACATTGACTCTTTTTTTCCAGATTATGTGTGGAGACCTAGGGGTGCTGCCTGGGGGCAGAAGCAGTCCTGTAGACCACCGACCTGAGGTCAGTAATGCTCATATTAAAGTCTAGCAGTATCTCTGTGCCTGTGCTTCTTTCTGGCTGGCTCCAGGTGCCTCCTTAGGACATTATTCAGGCTCCCTGAATCACCCTTCAAAGATCACCTAAGTTCCTCCTGTGAATAGATATGGAAACAGATATGGAGTTCTGGCTGTTTGAATAGGTGCTCAAATCAGGCAAAGTAGCATGCCCATGAAGCCGTTCTTTGCTTAGGCGTGTACATTTATTTTCAGTTTGAAAATTATATGCCATACTGAAATGCTTGTTGGCTTGTGCTGAAGCCTAAAAACTAAGGTATGAACTCCCCCTACGAGCTACATTTTTCCTCAGAAATCACAGTGTTTAATAAATGTGCAATTAATTGAGAGGTGTTTCAGCTTGATCTACTGTTGCACAATAGGACTCTGGCTAGACCGCTGTTATAAGTAATATTCTGTAGACACAACATTTGGAACCACTCAGGCTTCTGTGGCTGTTCCTATTGTAAAGAAGCATCCTGAGTGTTTCTGAAAGCCCAGGTATTTGTTTTGATTTGTCTATAAAAATGTATCAGTAACTTTATTATTTAGTTTGTCCTGCTGACTAACACAGCTACCCACTCATGCTAAAGAATGTACATAATACAGAGGCTGTTAAGTGTCTGTACTATTTTTATAAGAAAAAACATCAATAAGCACTTGACTTTGAAGTTTTTACCATCCATTTTCCAGAATGACTCTGAATGATAAAAGAAAACAGTCTTCAACTTCCCTCTTTGTGGTACACAATAAAGCTCTATTTACCATGCAATTTCTTCATGATGGGACCCTAGCTTTTCCCTACACACTCTCATTTCCTCAAACAACACAGGTAAATTATTTTTTTTCTTAAATCCTGACTAGTCTGTTCCAGTTAAATGCAAGTGGCACCCAATATTTTCAAATTATGCCATAATAAATATCCTGGGTTCAAATCCTAAATCTAGACTTTCAGAATAAATAAATGATAAATCAAATTGCAGGATCAGTATCCACATGATTCTGATGAGCCACAGTTTTATCTTGTCACAGGAAAGAATATGTTGACACAACCTATTTTTCACTGTCATTTTATAAATTAAAAGTTTGTTGCAACTCCTAAGGAGCATAATCCATTGTTTTCCTCAGAACTCCAAGTTAAATGTACACTATAAAGTTTAAGACTTTACTTAAAGCCTAGAAAGCACAAAATTTAAAGCCAGTTACCATTCTGTGGTATAAAACTTCCTGCATCAGTCAGTCTCTCAGAAAAACCTTTTTAAAGTGCTATTTCCAGTTCCACCATGCCGGCCTTCTAATCACACCTGCCATACCTACAGGGTTCCAAGACAAGGATTTTCCTCATTTACGGTTTGCACAATATGGTGAGTTATGCCTTGTTTCTAAGTTTTCTCTAAATTCTTCATCTACTCCTTTCTTGTACCAATATAAAGACAGTTGGTTTGGCATATAGAACTGCTCTGATTCCTTCTACATTTCATTCAACTTTTACTACTTTCTTTTGATTATTTTGTACTGTTGTATTATCAAAGTTAAAACACCCCATATGCCAGTTATGGTACAAGACAGTATTTGCTTAAATGAAATTAGAATCTGTGGTCCTGATTTTGCAAATATTTACACAGAGGAGTAATGGCATGACTTAAACTGTTCAACCAAATTTCTCATGAACATGTTGATATTTCAGGTATAAGTGTTGACAATAAACACTGTCCTTAAATGCATAATCTGAAGCAGGTGGAAGGAGCTTCTGAGCTCTGTGTGGGGAAAGCCCTCTGTTCCTGCTTCCCCAGATGAATGCACAGGAATGAAGGCAAGATGCAGGACTTGAAGGACAATCAAGTTTGACAGCACAAGTTTCTGCTGTTTGCATTTGGCTGAAGTCCTGGGTAGGTCAGAACGTTTTGTACTCACTCCCTTGGCTGTTTCCACAATCACACTCATCCTTCAGTAGTCACTTTACACATTTATTACATATATTTTACAATTCATTCTGTTCTGTGCATGCACTTGTATGTCTCCTGACTCCTAATTTTTAAGCATCTAGCCATACCAGTCAGTGGACAGGCAAACATTTTAAAAATATATCTGATGTTTTCTAACTTCTTTAGCATATTTTGTTATGTTTATCCAAAACATGGGCAACACCTGACCGAATAAACCCCAGCCAGTCCTAAGGCAGCAGATATAGGGCAGCATAAATTGCTTCAGAGCCTGTCCCAGGACCCCCTCCACCACTGGGATTTGTATGCTGTTCAACCATCAGATAAGCAGGTCCAAATGCATTCATATCCTACCGTAAAGGAGGAAAAAGATTAGAGCAGTACAGCCCTTCAGGGCCTCCAAGAGAGGCTATTTGCTATCCCAGGCTGAAAGATTTCTCACAGTGATTTTTAGAAAGGGAGTTGATAGCATGTGGGTTGACAGCCTCATGTAAAGGACGAGGAATGCACAAAATGGATGTCTCATGGGATAGCTACTATTAGTTTGCCTTTAATGTGGGACGAAGTCCCAATCTCAGTTAGGAGTGCACACACTCAGGATAATCCTACCACCTGTCATTTAGTAAATCCAGATTTTCAGAGTTGTAAACAGGAGTAGAATTTGTTCCAGAATTGCTAGGCAAGCTGAGAAGGAGCCCTTCCAGAACACATATTTCAATATCATGCCTTAGGTAACAGCAAAATCACAGTCTATGTTTCTCTCATGAAGTATCAAGCTTTCCTGCATCATATATCTTTATGTTTCTTTAGCTACTTCATAGCCCTAAAAGAACTCTGGTTTGGGTGGATGGAGTGGTAGGATTCTTTTTTTTTTTTGCATTTTTCAAGAATATACATTTTTCAAGTCTAAATAAAAAAAGTGTATTTACTCCTTAATTGGCTTTTGTCAGGAGACATTCTTCTTTTCAGCTAAGAGAGATGTATTTGATTTCTTCATTAAAAGATCTCAGGTTTTTCCTGAGAAATATATCGATATATATATAAATGCTATGGTAAGCTTTTGTCTTCCCCTTTGATTGTTCCATAATTCCAAGAATGCCATTTTAAATGTGTGTTATTTTAACAGGGTTTATGTTAAGCAACAAGGTGGATATTATTCTTTAAATCTGAGTTTAAACAGTATGAAGAGTAGAGCAAATTGAAGTAAATCATAATTCATAAACAGGATTAGTTTGCAACAGCTTCCTTAAAGTTTACAAGAAAACATATACAAGAACAGATCCCTGAAGCAGAAATACATTTTATTCATAGCTTCCAACCCAGGCCTCCACTCTCCGAAGTGTCATTGTCATGAATCATTGTTAGCAAAACAGTAACTCTAGTGGCCTTACATTTTCTCTCTGTGCAAATTATGTATGTTTCATGTGACATTACTTACTTCCTCAACTAGCAAGTCTTTCCCGTCTGTTGGAAAGCCACCAGTGGTGATGTGCTATCAAAGTGAATTACCTTCTTACATGCCAGGAAATTAGGGCAATCCAGTGCCTTTCATCTAGCTCCTCTACACTGCCATCCTGCTCCCACAGGGTCTCCCATTCACTCTTCTCCTACTGATTTGTATGGGAGCAATTGTGTAGGAAGTAATATCTCTGTGGCTTGAAAAATGCTTTTCGGACTTGAAAAGAAGCTGTGTGACTTTGTGTATGATTTGTTCTTAGACAGCCATTGAGCACCAGAAAGAGTATTCCCATCCAAGTTCCACATGAGTGGGTTAAAAACCAAACATGATGAGTGAAACAAAGTAGAAAAAGGGTGGGCAATCGGATCCAAGCACATGTAGCAGTAGGGGCTTTTACTCCATGTAAATGCCAGGGTGCAGCTGTAGCCAGTGTCAGGACAGAAGATTCAAGTGTCAGACCACGATGGGCCTTTTCATTTCCTTTGCAACTCTCATGATGCCAAATATTTGGTTTACTATGGATGTAATAGATCTGCATGGGAGGATGATTTGATGTCTGAGAACTGTTAACCAAATGACTGGCTAGTAGAAGTTTAGCTGAAAGTAGTCTTTGAGAAGAAACTGGCTAACAGTCTTCCCTGCCCTGCTATAATATACACTTTGGCTATAAAATACATGTCTTCAAAACGTGACAAGTGCTAAAGAACCCTGTGAATGAACAGTTAGGAGTATGCTCCAGTTCCCCATTGCCATATCATCTTCCTTCTCTTCCTCTCACTTCTATTTCTCTCCTGCCTACGCCAGCACTCATTTCTCTCCGATAATCTGGTCGTGCCATGTACCCCTCTCACATAAGCCCACGTCCATGCCTGTCTTCCCCTTTCATAGCTCTTCACCTTCATGCCTCCCATCTCCCTCCTCCTTCCCATTCCATCCACGGATGCACCATGATATTGCTGCTGTCTTTCTCCTTGCTTCAGTCTTCTCTGTGTCTCTGAGTGAGTTTCATCCTGTGACCTCTGTATTGCTTCTTGGGGTTCACCTGACCTCCCAATAGTTGCATACCCTTTCCTAGACATTCCCAAAAATTTTGCCATTTCCCCCATTTATAAACTCAAGTTTGCCTCCCTCTGTACACATTTTTGAGCCCCCTAGTTCCCCAGATTTCTCCCTTTAGCCTCTCCCCACCCAGTCATTGTAAACAAAATTAAAGGGGTTTGCTTTCAATTACAATATGTCTGAAAAAATCTCTATCCTGGGAGAGACAAGGAGTCAGGAGGACTGATTTCTTTGAGACAGAGTTAATCCAATAAGTTAAAAAACTAGTGTCTAATGAAGAGCTAGATTCTATTATCTTAATTGTTGAGTTGCTATTATTACTCCATAATACGGCAGGTAGAAGAGACGCAAGCAGGTATTCTACAATTTCACACCAACCAATGAGAACTCATCCAGTAGGTATGTCCAGGAGTACATTTATACATGCAAAAAGTTCTTTTGAACACTCCAAGTCTCGCCTACATTTGATGCACACATCCACAGTATACTTAAGTAAATGGAACACTATTGTGTCAGTTTATGTGTGCTGCTGCAGTTTCGCAGGAAAAACTATGGCATGCTCCTTACTGGAAGATTAGGTCTTTCCTCTCTTTGAGTTGGTGGCCCTATTGAATCTGATATGGCCATATTGATGTCTAGGAGGATAATGATACCAGTGCTCTCCAGAAAAATTCAGATTGTGATCCTTCCATGACTCCAAACCAGAAAGGATGAAACAGTAAATTATGCTAATCTACTCATTGTTAGGTCCCCATCTGTTCTTTCCTTTCATTCAGGGCTCCATCCTCTCCAGAGCTAGCCCCACATGAACATCTTTAACAAACACCTGGAGCTAAACCCACTGCAACGACTTTGTACGCCCCTTCTCCACAGTGAATATAGCTGAGGCACAAATGGCGGGGTTCTCAGCAGCTCGTCTTCCCCAGGATGTAGAAGAACATCTAGAAACACAATACATTAAATGGCATTTGATTGTATACAAAATTCAGTAATTTGCAAAGGGTCTCCCAGTCATTAGCGAGAATTAACGAGGTTCTATTGTAATAAAATCTTACTTCAAAATACAGAGTTTTACCGGAACATATGGGATTATAAAAGTAAATGTGCATCACACATAATCTTATGCCACATTATGTAGCACATTTTTGAAAAGGAAACACCCACAGGTCTGAACAACTTTTATTTTTATGTAAATGCAGCATGCACAGAGACGTGCTTACTTGTCACTTTTGTGTTGTATCACCGCAGTGCCAAAGGGAAGTATCACGTCTCGCTTTGCCTAGCCTTTATCCATCTACCTTTGCAAACCCTCTTTACCATACACAGGCTAAAGGACTTCTGGCATCACAAAATCTGTTTTCTTTTCACATCCATATTCTGTGACATGCAGAAGGAAGCCCCTGCAAGAGCTTTGTAACCCAATACTCCTTGAGAACTCAGTGCTCTGTACACCCTATGCCCAACCCTGCATGCTTTTTATAATCATAACCATCATCTTTTTATTATGTCTTGGACTTGAAGAGTCCTGAAAGCAGATGTAACTCATGATGACCTGACTTCAATGGGAGAATGAACCAGGTGGCTAATTGTCTCTCAAACAAATATACTGATAATTAGCAGGAGAGCACAATGCAACAGAAGCCTAACCACCAACCTTTATTTAAGTTAAGCAAATGGGTGAGCAAATGATGCAGCTGCATCACACTTTGACAAGTTAATAAGGGATCCATACTTCATCTAGTCAGCTACACTAGCCAAACCATGCCCTCAGGACCTGGTGTCAATGATTCTGAAATGGTACACTTATAGAAAACGGAAAAAAATATCAGCATTTTTGCACAAAAGCTCTTCTACAACAGCTTCCCTTTCTGAGCAGGTCACTGCACTAGCATTTCCTCCTGAGTATCTGCCTTCAAACCTTGCCTTACATCCCGAACAGAAATAACCTTGGTGGTCTCATCTGGCTTTCCACTTTCCCATGTCACAAAAACAAGCATGTTGTCATCCTCTGTTGAGGAGCAATCTAGGAACAAATAGCAAAAAAAGCTGCCAGTTAGGCTGTATTGCCTTGGCAGTGCTGCACAGAGGAGTTTACTTGCTGATGGCTCTCACAGTAGATGGCTTTAGCTACCACTGCACATCCACCACCTTTACAAGCACTAAACTTCAGCCCATTGATTCCATAAAAAGCAAGCAAAGAAAATGAGTGGAGCTTGCTTTAGAGATATTAGCAACTCAGAGACTTTAATGTTAAAACACAGATTGCTTTGTAAATGGTGTCAAACTGCAGCCCAAAATATAGCACCATATAAAGTACCCAATGCAAACAACTCTACAGGTGTTGACAGAGAAGGTGGAAAGACAAATATTTCCAAGTTATTCCCATGTTCCTTGTCCTGATTGGACAATTCATGCTCTTGTGGGGTAGGAGATAACATTCTCACATTCGATATTTTGCTTCAATATTTGTTGTTGGTTATTCTTAAAAGAGGGATACAAACAGCAGTGGTTATCTGGAAGTGTCCTAAGTGCTAGAGAGAACAAAAATCAAACAGACCATTTACCCAACACTCTAATTTCTGGTCAGATCGAAAACTAATTTACGCACTTTCCTTTAGGAGAACCTCTCGCACAGGAGGGGTTTTGTTCTAAAAGAGAACTAGAAAGCAGAACTAGAAATAAAGCAAGGGCCAAATGTATCTGTGTTGTGCCAGTCTTACCTGTTCCCTACTTTTTTCCAGTACTGCTAGCAGCAACACAGAAAAATCCTACTGACTACACCCACCCCACCTCACCAAAGATACATAGCCCAAAAGCAGGTTTTGTCAAAGCCTATCAATCACACATCACTAACCTCCTTACAAACGAGTCTTGACAGGTTTACCCTGGCATAACACCGGGGCGAGAGAGTGGTGAAATTAACCTCTGATAAGGGTCCAAAGTGAGCAAATCACAAAATTTAAACAGACAGCATAAATGGTGAAAAGCAGAATTTTCCACTAACATGTTTCTGACTTCCAGGTCTAATAGTCTAAGGAATTGTTATTAGAGTGATCAAAGGGAGAAATCACAAATGTGAGAAATATGACAACTAAGCATCAAGCTAGTGTGGCAAAGGAGATTGCTTTCTTTCCATTTCCTGTTAAATACTGCTTTGGAACTTTATTTTGATGTAGATTTGACAAAATTCACATTGCATTTCAGTTTCTGGTGCATAGGTCTGCTGAAAGAAAAAGAATAAAGAGAAAATGAAGAGACTGTCAGAACAATAGCTGCTTTAAAAAACAAGAAGCCTGCCGAGGCTTTAGGATTAGAGAGTTTACTCTGACAAATAGAAAAAAAAGTCTCTGGGAAAAATAACCTCTTGCCTATATTTGCAGCCCCTTAAGACAATTCTAAGTCTATTCACTAAGCTTGAGGTACTTCTCTCTGAACTTATAAAAAGTTAGCTGTGCTTTAATTGTTGAAGTAATGAGTATATTTTATATTGTTCTTTTCAGTTCTTCTGTTAACTAAGATTAATACAATAGCAGGTAAGTTTTCATTTTTTTCCATCAATTCATCTATCATTTCATTGTCACTTTAAAAGATATAAATCCAGAATCTGGCAAATTTCAGAATAAGCTTCACATTTGTTGTTTGCTCATGTAACTTTCTGGGAATACTAATAAATACATGGAAGAATATCAGCTGTCCACCTACCTTAAATATACCACTATGAGATGAGTACATTTCGAATTCCCTCAACACTTTTTGTTTTACCATGGGAAGAATTAGATTGTGATGTTTTTGGAAACAAGTTTACTATGACTTGCCTAGAAAACTGCCTGAGTATTTCTGCCTTCAACTTATCACATGTTCTTTGAATTAATTGTTTTGCTGCATCAGTGGCATAGGGACAACAGTTTAGTCCCTTGGGACTCTTCTTCCACATAAGTTTTGAACTTTCTACCTGTAAATTCTCTTCCCATAGTTCTTTCCAGGGAGTCCCGGACATTTTTCTGTAGCAGGCATTTCAGGATCAGGCTTCATGAATAACATGTGAAGTGTGACCCTGTCTCTCAATTCAGTTGCTGAGTTCCAGCAGGCATTGAAAGACTTCCCACACAGAGCCTTTTCCCTTTTGGTACAGGTAGATAGTGTGTACCACCAAGCACAAGCTTCTGACTACTGCAACAATGTGATCAGACTAAGTTGTGTTCCCATCCCTGATTATTCAATTTGTCACACTAGACCATAAGAAACCAGAATATTGAGAGCCAACAGATCCATGTATTCTCTATGAGGAACACTTCTCAGAAGATACTTGTAGAAAAGATAGCAACACTGAAGGAGGTTTCCTTTAAAAATATTGTTTCCTTTAAAAATAAATATGTAGTTGCAGAGTAAACACAATATATATATTTAATTAAAACCTTAACATTTCCAATAAAGCTGCTTGTCAACAATATTTCCCATACCAAAACACACTATAGCATTTTACACACTGGTTGTACACTTCCTCCTATGAGTTAGAGTCAAAGTAAATACTCTTTTATTGAATGACTCTTCCTCTTTTTCCCTGGGACATTTATTTCATAAGGAACTTGACATACTCTCAAATTAAGCCTGAACATATATTTTCTTTCATTCCTAGTCATCTTCAGAACTGAATGAATGAAATGTTGGGCTGCAAGTCCTGCGGTCACTGATCACCTGCTCCTGTTCCTCACATTATTTGTGTCTCTGCAGAGCCATCATATTCCTGGAGCAGCAGATTCCCTTAGCATTTGTATGTTCACCATGTAAGAAACCACTGTGATACATTTGAGATTCATTCCTCCTGTTTTAACCACTTAAAAACAAAACTAAATCAGGTGGAAAGGGCAGTTCTGACTGGGGCTGCATATCAGTACCAAGCAAGTCACCTCCCCAAAATAAACCTGTGGGTGTGAGGCCTGTCTTTCTTTCTCTCAGACATTGAAAATGCTGAATACATAGGAATAAACTCATTTTCTTCTTGGTTACATCAGAGTCAAGTACTAGTAAATTCAATCAATTTCTGCTGATTTTTTTTTTTTTTTTTTTTTTCTACTTTGTATTTTTTTTTTTTTTTGCAAATTTGAAATGAGATCTGTAGTCATGTCAATGATTCTGGACTTTTAGTTAGTGCAACACCAAAATGCATAAGTCTGTAACTCAGTGGAACTCATCGTCATAAGATATTTTAATGAAAAATTGATGCAGCTTGTAAAAGGAAACACATATTTCCTAAAATAAGAAGAATTTTCACTTCTATACACAATTCTAAGAATTAGAGAAAAACAACATCTATGAATTGATGACAGGGAAAGAAAATTTCCATTTGATCTGATTATTTTACAGATACTTACAAGAGAGTTTCCTTCACCCACAGACAACAGATAAGGCATGAGACGAAACAGTATGTGTGATCTGATTCAGAATGCCTGTCCGTACATGAATTTCATGAAACATGCTGATATTTATGCCCCTGACATTCCCCACATAGTTCTAGAAATTATCAGCTTTGTTTACTTTTCCATGGCAGTGCATGCATACACAATCGTACACAAATGTTCCCCCTCACCAGCTGAGTGCACATCCATAAATAAAACATTCCTTAGAAAGGTTATGGATTTAGCCACAGAGAGGATCAGCAAGGTCCTCAGGAAGATGTGGCATTGGGACTGAAAGTCTTCAGGGAAATGAAAAGACTGGAAGACATGGCTCAAAATCTTGAAGGTGGTGCTGTGACAGTTGAAAAATGGAAATAGTCATTGGGCAAATGAATGAATGAGATGAAAGGAATAGTAATTATATGGAATACTCATGGTTGCCTCATGCTGACCAGTTTGTTTGTTAACACCTCTTTCTAGGCTTCTGCTTTTTGAACAAAGTAGAGACTGCATCTAGGAGAGGTTGAAGGCTATTTTCACCAGTCTAGGTAAGCACACAAGGGTAAAGGACATGAAAATCCTTCTGTCTTTGTAAGAGACAAATGCTGCAGTACAGCCAGCAACCTGTGATTTCTGAAAGGTGGACCATGTCCCATCTTGCTCCCCAGTCACCAGGTTTAACCAGGGCTCCTCCTCCAATGATTGTCCCGATTCCTACACTTTTTCTTTCTCTTCTCCTTCATCTCCAGCACTGGTAACACCTTTAGAGCCACAGCAAGCTTTATACAAATGCTGCATGTAGTAAGGAATTGCAAACCAAACAAAAGCAGATGACTATTTTGTGTGCACTGAAAGTTTTGCAAATCTTTTGAAATGGGCTAAGAGACAAGAGCTTGTGGGGACAGGGTAAAAGAGGACGTGATTCTTCAAGATCAGGTTTAACAGTAAGATATTTGCCAGAAACTCCTTTAAAGATACTTCTAACCAGGAGCAGGTCCCTTTCCTTGAATCTGGTCACTAGAGAAAAAAATGTTAAAACACAAATTAGACCACAGGAATTCTACTTCCTGTGCTAAAAATAAGGTGTGTTTACATTTATCCATACATTTGAAATACTATAAAGGAAGGTGTTTTGCTTAGTTCTTTAACTAGTACTGGTTGTTTCCAAGGAGGAATCTTCTCACTTGGTCCGTGCTTTTCCTTACTATATTGTATTAGATGACCAAAGGTATAAAACACATGGGAAAAATTAGAGCAGGTTTTTTTATCCCTTGCCTAGTTGAACCAGCCTTTTCCCACAAATCCCTGGGCCATTGCTTAGTTTTCCTGCCATGTCTACTGAGGAGATTCCTATTATGGGAACAATCCACTTAATTCCTTTAAAAAAAAATTTTTTTTTAAAATTCTTTGTTTAGAGACTTTTAAACATACTGATTCTCAATCACCCAGCCCAAAGCCTTGGATGAAGCAATAATTAGGTTTTAAGAGCTAACCAGATAACCACAGAGGTTATCTGTCTCCAGGCAGCCACTAAACACCTAAGCAAGAGTGAAAGTATGAAAACATGAGGTGCTCAGAAGCATTCATCCCTAATGAATTCTGAAACATTTCGAAACATTTTGAGTTACTGGCCTGTCTTTACAGCCCCACACTGCTGTGACACATCCTGGCATGCTTGACAGTACCCACCCACTTAGAAAACTCGGTGCTCATGATAAAAACATGACATGTTTAAACCCATAAACCTTGCTGTGGCCCCTTTTTTCAGCAAGGAAACATATTGAGGAAATCCTTCTCCCACATAGCTACAAGTCATACAGCCTCATTTCATCAAGGGGAGGGTTTTCTAAATGTGCTTGACCCTCAGATCAGCTCAGCTGGTCAGAGCCTGGTGCTAATATTGTGAAGGCTGTGGGTTCAATCCCTGTATGGGCCATTCACTTAAGAGTTGGACTTGGAGATCTTTGTGGGTCCCTTCCAATTCAGTATTTGCTATGATTCTTACTGCCTAGGAATCCTTTTGCTTTCAGAGGTGAAGATTTCATGTAAATTATTCTGTCAATTGACTTGGAGCTCTTCATACATCCTTCCTCCATCTGCTAAATTCACAGAAATATAAGACTTGCCATTACAAGATTCATATCGTGTTCAAAACAAAAAGAATTTGTAATGTAATAAATAGATTTTTTGCTCTCTTCCTTTCTGGTAATTTTTACGTGGATCATTTGGTTGGTTTTTTTTTGTTTGGGTTTTTTTTGTTGTTTTTTTTTTTCCTGGTGAAGATTCCAAGCGTTACCTACCTGATGGATACCTAAGTGATATTCAAGAGACAAACAATTTGTATTTTATTTAAGGTGATATGTTCATAATATGAAATTTTTTTTTCTTTCTCAGGATGCTAAAATACATCTGATAAAGCATGATTATCACCATAATTAAAGTAGGGTACTTGCCTAATAAATCATTTGATATAAAGCTGACCAGCTGCTATTGTGATGAGAATACATTGATGAAGTGGGTCATTGCAAAACTGTGTTTGAGTGTATTCCACTACTCTGACAAGGACACAAATGTATCACAGAATGTTCTTCTCAACAATGAGCCAAATTTATCCTGAAATAACTCAGCTAGCATACCAAGAATAACAACAATAATTAATGTGAGTTCCCTCTTTATTTTTTTCATAATCTCCTGGATCATGATTGCACATCTATGAGGAGGTTCTGTGTACCCATGGTCCTGTATGCCATGGAGATTCCCCGATATGCCAAAAGCAGGGATCACTTTTTTTTGCCATTAAAGCCCACAACTTTTATCTGGACTAAGATACTGGTGTAGATGTGCCCTTCAGGTACGTCACATTACCACTGTAGCCATGAGTTTCAGGCAATTTTAGGGAGTGCTAGGCCCAAGTAGTTTTGCAGTGGCTACATTAAAATCCACCAAATCAGAGCCTTGCTGAAGTGAGAATCAAAACTCTCATGCACTTCAGGGGACATGTGTTTGGTCTTCCCTTAACTTTGTCACCTCAGAGCTAGTAATACCGTGGTCATGAGCAATAATAAGTGGATTATTTTGGTGGCCACAGATTTCCCTAGTATCACTTCAAGGAACTGGATTTTTAATGAGAAAATATGAGAAAACATTGCAATGCATTCTCAGAGAATGCTTAATTGAATGGCATACTAAGAATAAAAGCATCTGTGAATATAAGGCTTCCAAGCTGTTTTTGTTTTCCAATCATCTCCTTATATCTGTAGGTCAGACTCTGCCCTCACTTCTGTAAACTGCAATGTTCCCTCCTTCCCCTCCTGCAAAATATTTTTCAAGAGTTTGATAATGATTCTCCTCAGATCTCTTTTCATAAAAGTTCTCAATAAACTGAACCAAATGTGATTTGTCAGGACAAGTTACAGACAGCTTTGCCTAGGTTGTCTCGATTCAGACCTTATATTGCCTTATATATTCCCTAAAAAAGGTGAGTGAAATCAATATGCATGTGATCTCTTTAGCCCACTATTCAATATTTTACATTCTGAAAGTGATTAGTAACAAGGCAACTAATAAATACTTCCAGAGATACTCAAAATACATACTATACACATTTATGTAGGAATTACCATAATAATATTATCACTAACAGAAATACGCACATATGAAAACATCTCAAAGTAAACATAACATTTGCACATAGTAAATACCCATATGTCTCAATAAACAAAATTTTAAATTTTAATATGGCAAATGTGTGGTTCTTTTAATTGAGGATGAAAAATTAAGAACAAGCCCTTTGCAGGGTGAATCCTGCCATTTTCAATGTGCAAAGCTGGTATAAAAGCATGACAAAACCTGTGTGAATAGGTGGCATCAGGGCAAGGTCTATAGACAGTGATTAGAGACAGAACACCAAATTAAAGGGCCATCAGAACTACATCACCAAAAAAGGTGTTGTGGTCCATTTAACGTTGCGACGATAATCCTGGTTTTGGCTACCAGAAGAATGTCTGCTCTTCTTTGAACTCATGGCAGATGTCCCCCATGGCATGTCCTCTCTTTCATGTTTTCTTTGTAGTAGTCACTAATGCACAATTCTTTTTTTTCTCTGAATCCACTGCTAGTTACAGATAGCTTTGGTTGCAACAGTAGCAAAAGAATAAAGGAAGAGCAAAAATTTGTGAATATATTCTGAAGACCAAAGTCTATCATTTGCTGTAATTTCCAAATGCTGTCCTTTTCTTTTTGCATGTCACTTGGTTGTTTCACTGAAGAATAGCCTTATAAAACTTTTAAAAATTAAACACAGTTCAACAGGATTGAATTCTGCCTGTGGCTACACATTTCAGAAAGTCTTTGACTTTAACAAAGTGTTGGGAATAAGAAGAACATTGCCAGCCTCAGAACACCTTCATTAAGACTACCTTGCCTGGCCTTCTTAGGATATATGCACTCTGTCATTCTAACACAGACATTTGTAGCCAAAACTGTTCTTCTTCCTCTTCCTTGCTTCTGCTAATTCACTATTCTGTCTTCCTTTTCTTCCCTTACACTATTTGCAAGCATACCAGTTGTCTCAGAGAGTTGTTTTCAGAGAGCTGCAGTTTTACCATTGAAGTCTTCAGCAAAGACCATCACAGTTTGATTTTGAGATATCAGACTGTGGTTTCATTACCAACTATTAATCAAAATGAAAATATCACTTAAATTCTCAATTGAACCAGTGTGTTACGGACATACTTATGGACCATAAATATCAGAAAGCTAAGATGAGTTTCTGATCATAATAGTGCTATATGAAACAGTTACAAGATGGCATATGTTTCTAGCTGTTCCCTCTCCCTTAAACACATAAATGCAATTTGTTAACATTCGGGTGAATTTAGTCAGGACTCCTGAATACCCCAAAACAGATTTTACAGTTTCTAAAATGGATCTGGTGCCTGGGTTCTTCTTCAAATCCCCTCATGCAGAATGGAGACTGGACCGCAAACTTTCTAATTGTGCCCATGCACTCATAAACATCTGTAGCAAACCATAATTCTGCTGAATGCAGGAGCCACATGGCCATGACATTTTGGTTATGAATGTTAGAGAAGCATGTGGCTCTGAATCCCAGTGTTATGGATTTTAGGGATCTCAAGTGGAAGCCAGCTCTCTGAGTCATGCAAGCATTCAACACATCCTGAAAAGCCCTTGCAAAGCAAAAGACATGCAACTTAAAGGTCTTGCAACTTGGCAGCAAAAAAAGAGGGTCAGGGTGAGGATGGAGGGTAGCACCCCTCGGGAGGGGAATGGTTAACTGGCCATAGCCCCAGGAGCAGGCAGGCAGGCAGCTCCACCACTGCAATAAACAACAAATTATTAACACTAAGCAATTTAGCAGCTCAACTTAGAATAAGCAGCACATTGGGCACTGAGTACACAGTGGCAGACTGTCTATGACTCTGTGCTACCAGCCAGCCAGCGAATTTTATTTTTTGCCCTAAAAAGAGTTCTTTGAAAACTCCACTATAATAGCCCATTCTGTACCTAGGAATAATTTTAGAGGGCTGAGTCCCAGACTTCCTTTTTGCAGGTGCGAGGCAGTACATTTGCACCTCCAGCTACAGCCGCCATTTCCAGGGGTTGAGCTACCCAGGCCAGACCGTAATACAGAATTTCTCCATTTTCCTTAATGCTTTGCACCACCATGAGCAGGTCTGGCCCATCCAAATCCAGTTCCCCAGAGATGTGCAACTGCTGCAGGGTTAAGCCAATGAACAGTGCAATCTAGATCCCAGGTTTGGAAAATCTGGCCCTTTCAAGAACAGCTAATTGTACCAATGCAGCACTATTTTTAAAAAGGGCACATTTCTTGATCATACCTCACACTGCAGAGCTTCTGTTCAACAAACTACACGACAGTCTGTTAACACTGAAGGAAATCCCCTGAAAGCTGTGTTTGTTTGACCAACACTGACTAAAATTAGAAAAATATTAAATGAAAGCAGCTGGTCAGCTACCAGCCACAATATTATCCCAACTTCCTTCACAGGAAATATTATAACAACACTTTATTTGTTTTTTCCTCTGCTTGCTGCCACTGGGGTGTAATATCTCTTTCATGTTGCTGATAGATCAAGAGCACTTCTGTTGGACTCAGGCTGTACTGCATGCTGAGGGTGATTTGCCCAGCATGGACCTTAATGCAGGATCCAGCCAATGTCTAGGGGTGCACAGGGGCAGGAGGGAGCGGAATGAAAGCAGAGACTATTGACTGCTCTACCCAAGGTTACATACAGCTTTGTTCTTCCTTCTGGTTCAGTATTTTGACCATAGCTCTGTAAAGGTATGAACAAATAAGTTTCTTCTCAGCAGACCTCTGCCTATGACCTCTCCAAAGACATAGAACCATGGGAAATGAACCATGAAACATCTGGGTGCTATGTGGAAGCTACCTCTGATGCTTGGACCATGTGTGTCTGCATGTTTTTGCTCATCCTCCCTCCATGCAGGACAGCAGGGAGTGCCTGCACAAGGACTTTGCACCTCTCCTCCAACAATTCCATGCTCCTCACTTCAGCAACCTTTCCACTTCATGCTAAAGTCTCAGCAAAACCAAACAGGGGCCCAAAACAGGGCTTGAACTCCGTGGCATAAGCCACCCATACTGCCAAAACTCCCAGATGCCTCTGGACTTAGCCCTCAGCTCAGAGGGTTTTGTGACTCTGCCATGTCAAATGAAGCCTGCTGGCTCTTTCACCCAGATCCTTGCAGAGGAAGACAGCCTGACCCCAAACCATTGGACTCTCCCCAGCCAGTTTTGCATATCCCTTCCCCCTCAGGGAACGGTCTTTGTTTCTCTGCTGTCACAATGGTTTTAACACCCCATTTACATAACGCCTTTTGAAATGGACCCTGAGGTCTGGTCTACACTAGGAAGCATTTTTTGGGGGAGCTCTGTTGGTAACCAGTCCTACTGTGACTGCCATTGTACCACCAACAGGACACTTCTACCTCAGCTTTTGCCATCTCCTTCCATAAAATGAGCTACATCAGCAAGAACATTTCCTTTCCAGCAAAAATATCTTTACAAACTTCTGCCAGTAATGGAAATTCCTTTTGAAAAATTATAATATGCTTTAAATTGTCCTTTGTATCCTACCAAAGGTTTCTGCTATAGGCATAGCTTTATGTGACTACAGTTATGCTTTAACATCCGTTTAAGTGTACCGGGTGTAATCAGTTCACAGGTTAGTGATAGCTCTTTTTCCTCAGCACATGCATTAAAAAACAATATGGCTTTCATCCATCTTCAGTAACCAAGGGTTTGTGCATATGGAAGCCATATGGAGCGTAAGAGCCTGCCTATATCAGAAATTATAACAATATATACTAATGTGGGAATTTAAACCACTGTAGCTGGACAATATAACCCTTTTTTCCTCCATAAGGATGTGAATGTATGTGTGCGTATGAGTAAAATGGATGGGTTTATCCATTTTAGCTTCTGCTGCTTTGAAAGCAGTTTATCTAAACTGGAAACAAAAACTGTTTATTTCTGAGTAAGAATGTCCACATGGAGAGTCGTGGCAAAATAAATGCAGCATTTTAACTATATGAGTATCATTTGTCATTCCTACAGACACAATTGGTTCTATATCAAAGTCCTATATCATATTTTTGCATGTAGCTTCTTGTCACTACCAGCATTTGCATTTTAGCAATTTGCATTTCTTCTTGCAAATTAAAAAAAAAAAAAGTGTTCAGTTGAGATTTGCAAATGAGCAAAGGCAGCCAGGTGAAGGCAAGCAGGAGAGATGGGGGAGGGTTGAAGGTGAAGGCAAGAGGGAGATAAACAGCAAAAAACCAGCTTTTCTCGAAAGGGTTTGGTTTTTCCTGCAACCAAACTTGGTTTGTCCAACTTTGCATCATGAGTCTAGGTAAGGTGATTTTGCTCAAATGGCATCAATAACTCACTTTTAAGAGCACATATTTATTGATTTCAGGGTATAACATAATTAGGTCTCATATTACTCACATAGGCTGTGCAGTTCCCGCTGTAAACCTAGATATTATTCAGAAAATCAAAGTAATCTCTTGTGAGTATTAAAATAACAATACATTTGAGAAATGATTGCTACCATTTTTGAAACTGCATTAATGTTCATTATTTATGTAATATACAAGTTTAGAAGGGGCTGATTTTTTTTAACTTCATTGCTAGTATAAAAAAAGTCTTTGAGTTCTTGGAATCAAATGAATGCAAGTTTCCTTTTTTGTATGGGGTGATGAAGAGAAATGTATCACTGCACATTAAAAATACATCGCACATTTTATACATTTACGTATGTGGTGCTCTTCATGTTAAAAAAAAAAACACACACACAAAAAAATCTCAGAGCACTTTAGAGAATGCACCCAGAGACAAAGCTATTGTTCAGGAAAAGCCAGATTAAACAAACATGCCTGTAGTCTTGACTTGAAGGCATTTATGGAATTAACATTCTGAGTCTCAGCTGGCACCATGCTCCAAAGCTGGGGGCAGAACATGCAAAGCCTTTGGCACCTCCGAGTTTCCACTGATATTCCCATTATAGACAAAAGCCCAGCATTTTAGACAACTCCAAGTCATTTCTGAATATATGCATTAATGGAACCAAAAGTTTTAATTAGCATTTGTGGCCTTAAATTATGTGGTACTTTAAAGACTGTTGGAACTGCCCTGACATCACCAGGCAGGCAATGAGTGACATGACCTTAATACAGAATTGATCTGGCTAGTCTGGGTTATTAATATTCAAGGACAGCTTAGTTCTCCATACAGTGCAATTTGTAAAGATATCCATGATCAGGGATTTATGGAAACCTAGACTAAATGTGACTAAACGGTGGAATATTTCCTCTTTTATCTGGGATTGCAATGCTCACGGTCCTTTGGAAAAAAGCCCTAGGATTTGTTCCTTTTTTCATGCAAAGTAACAGGTACAGGGGCCCAGTCTGATCTTTAGTTTTGACAGGGCTCACCACTGTGTTTCATGCTACATGCTAACATCAGCTTTCACAATCACTCCAGTTCCTGAAACAGCCCTGTGTCTGCTGTCATAGCTGCTACAGATAATTCAAGGAAAAAAACCAGCAAAGCACAAAGAGTTCAGTCCTTGACATAACCCAGGATCACAAGAATGAGTCCATATCCACCATCAGGAGATAGTGCTATTCCCAGCTGATTAGTTGCTAACACACAATATGTCCGAAATACTGACACTTTGCTTGTTCTGGTTGAGCCTGAGATCCTTCCCTAGCCACACTAACACAGTTCCTAAGTCAACAGTACAAAACCCAGTGCAGGCAGGTGGAAATTACAGGATCCATAGAGGAAAAAATAAAAATCCCCAAAGGCATGGATACATTCGAGCTTAATTAGTCAGGAGCCAGTGGCACAGACAAGGGCCTGGTGTGGTGGAAGACAGCAGAGTAACTAATTCCCAGCCTATGGTGTAACGCTGTTACAAAAAGAAATGACAGATGTCATTCTGACATGTGTTAACCAGAACATCCTGTGTAAGACAGGGGAAGAAATTGTCTCACTCTCTTCATTGCTAGCAAGCTCAGCGGTACTTCTGTGTCAGCTCTCAGTGTCATACTTTATGAAAGATGTACACAAATTGAAGAGACTGAAGAGAAGAGTAGCAGGAACAGTAGTAAGATGTTTAGAAAATGGGTATAATTAGAAAGAAATGTATGATAAACCCAAACCATCACACTCTGGTGTAGTAGTGAAGGAATCATTGAAGTCATGAGAAGAAACATTTGGCAACTGGTTTATTTTTCAGGAGAAAATTCCTATGTGTGCGTGTGCGCGCGTGCATGTGTGTATAAAAAAAAGTTATATAGCTCTGGAAACTGGGAACTATGTGAAAACTTCAGCAAGAGAGAGAGATTTTTAAAAATAAATTAAACATAATTGGGAATCACCTAGATACACTTCTTCCACCTTAGGCAAAAGGAGGAACAAGCTCCCTTCTGTGGTCCAATCTATTTTGAAGACTTCTGCAACATTACACACTCCCAGTTTTCCTATTATGTTCTGCTGTGTTACAGTCCACCCCAGTCAATCAACATGTCACCTTTTTGCCATTGTGAGTCTTCAGCACAGCCCCTTTCTACTGTTGACATTACTTCTCAGACACATTGCACTGAGAGTCCTTTCTGGGCAATTACCATGATGAGACATTCAGTATTGGAATAAGCATTACTTTGAACAAGGAGACATCGTAGTTTCTAAAAGATCCAATGTTGATTTGATTATTTTTCAGAGAGATAGAGCCAGAGGAAAATATCTTAATTTATATCGATAGAGTGCCAGAGCCAACCAGGGAAGTCTCTAAGCAATGCTTAATAACGATACGCCACAGAGTTTAAGATTTGTGTCTATTACTGAGGACATCTATGTCCTCACTTTGGGAAGACTTAGGGTTACATATTTACTACCCTCTGCGACCAATACACGGTTGACTACAAAGAGCTGCTTCTCCACGAGATTGCTCCAGCCTGCAAACAGTACTGAAGGGATGAATTTTCTACTCAGAACCAGAAAACCCCACATCTCAGTGCCTTAGTTTTCTCTTCAACTATGTGTCATCACCAAACTCTACAAACGGTGTTACAGCACTTCATGAAGGTCACTTTTCCAGAACTTTCCATATTCCTTCTCTGAACTCTTTCTGTACGATCCAGCTCTTATTTGGAAGCCTCAAAAAATGGACCTAGCACTTAAGCTTGGTTTTACCATTTTTGACAAGAGTATAAGCATTTCTTCTCCATGACAGACTGCCTTCCTGTTTTGGAATCCCATCATTAATCTTATCTCTTTGAGAACATCGTGATTTATGCTCAGTTTGTGATCCACACTAATCCCAAAACTAATTCTGAAAAGCTGATCCTAACCAACTTTCCTGCCCTGTATTTGGTTACCTGATATAACTGCTTTCGTGTATCATTTGATTTTGCATCCATTTTTCAGGCTGTATCTACAACTTGTCAAAATAATTTTGAATATTAATCCCATTTTTCAGCACCTTTGCAGTCAGTCCAGCTTCATATAACCTGGAAATATTGCAGGCAAATATTTCCCATGAGGTTCATATTGTATCACATTAAACTAGACCAAAAAGGTAGCAAGATCCCTGCAAAACATTAATCAACATGAATTTGCATTTTGACAGGAAATCCTTCTTTTGATGACCTGCATGCATTCATCCAGCCAGCTTTTGCAGTGCTGTATAGATTCTTCAACCAAACTGTGTTTCCATGGTATTCTTATGAAATGTCCTATGACATGGCAAGGAAATCCCTATTAAGTATTTATCATTATCCCTATGACTAAGTAGCAAGAGAGTTCCCAAGGTTATCCTATAAATTATACATCTGAGCTGTAAACACAGTCTTTGTAGAGTATCTATAATTCTGTGGAAGCCTAATAATACAGAACTACAGAACTTATCTTTGCTATTGACTTCACCATTCTTCCCCTCAAAGGTTATATACAGATTCCCGTAATGACCTCAAAAGAATGTCGTTGGGATAACTGGGGGATATTCTATGAAAATCCAGAGAAGATGCTCCTAAAGCCATATGGTGTAGTTCAAGAAGTCTGTATTGCATTGGTTGCTCATGTTCCAGAAGTTTAGCACACCCTACTGTACAAATACTTTGTGGAATAAGGTGGGTTTAACATCTGTATGGCACTTGTAGACCAGTGCCAGAGCTGTTCCAGAGATGCTCAGGCTCCACCAGCACTATGGAAGTGTCTTATTGACAGTATCAAATAGCATCGGTGCATTCAGGCTTTGCTTTAACTTTGCCTTGAGTCTAAGAAACAGGCTCACTTTCCATTTGTCTTCATTGTAGGTGACTCTAACAGGTAATGACAGCTGGCAAACAGCCAACAGCAATAAAGACAAAATAATATTCTGAAATGGGAATTATATGAACACCCAACACTACCAAAATTGCGCTTTGCTCTAAAGACACACAATTCTTGGGTTTTCCAAACATTTGCCTCAGCATAAAACAGGCGGTTTATAGAAAAATCTCTTAATCCCTCTTCACCTTCCACAAAAACAAGCAAACAAACAAACAACAACCCTGTTGCTCTGCCTTCCCAAAGGAAAAGACAAGGCTTCCTAAAAATGTTGTCCAGGCATACAAAAAGAAGGTAAGGAATGTGACTGTTTTCTTCCCGAAACGCAAGCTGCTAGTGGGAAGGATGTGGGCTTACCAGAATTCATGCCAAGTTATGGAAGACTACATATTCACAGCTCCCTACCAAACACAAACATAACATTAATCAAGGTGTGAGAAAGACATATCGCCTCTGTAACTGGGGAGGGAAGCAGTTTGATCATCAGAAATTTCATAATCAAAGCACAAGGGGATAGGAAAATTATGAGGCTTAAAAATATTAGGAGTATCTGGACTCTTACCTTTTATCCAAAATGTAGATTAGTTTGTATTCCTGAATATTTTTACATTTTCATCAGATATTTTACAGTCAGGATTCGTAAGCACACAGTGTCTCTTAGACACCGTTTTAATGAAAACATAACCTGAAATTAGGCAGTATTTGGGGGAAAAAATCTGTTGGTTTGAATCTGTTTCCCTACTGACATTAAAAACAGTCAACATAACTCTGTGATGATGCAGAAATTTAACTTTTGTACATTTTTATTACATTCAGGATACCAAAGATAACTGGATTTATTCACAGAATGGCTGTCATTGAATTCAGTTTTCTGGTACAATCTCCTTCCCATATAAACCCATAAAAAATATGATGGCTGAAACATTAGGACTGCTTAAAGCAGAAGCTGATGTATCTCCATACAGAAGGAACAGATAGATTGCAAACTGTTTATATCTTTTACATTTTTTACTGTATTAATAAGGAAACATTGTGATTACCAATCAAAAAAAGACTCAGGAGTGCTGCTTGTAAAGTGCACTATTATAAAGATTTATATCTGTATCTGGGGAGTAATATAGAACATTGATATTTTAAGGAGCTCAGTTCAAAATCTCTTTATTCAATGAAAGCCCATGAGAGTGAAATATATTTTTCCTGGGACAGCATCACTGTTTGTTTATGACAGGAGCTATAAAAAAAATGTTTTTCCCAAAATTATATGCATGTCCAAAATATTTCAGAATTAATTACAAGAGAATTTTCTTGTATTTAGCTGAAATATTTTAGAACACAGCATTAGGCAGTCCAAAAAAAAAGAAATCAGCTCCTGGTCCCTACATTTGGTTAAGTCTGAACAGGAAGATATTTGTATTCAGCATATATTTCATGAACCAAAATGTACTCCTCAAAATACTTAGAAAAGATGACTGCTTTACGTATATTTAAAAGCACAAACCACTAAGAGAAGACCATGAACCAATCTTCCCACCAGGACTTGCAAAGAGACTTCAGGGAATTCATCTTTCTGGAGACACCTTGTTCTGCAGGTTGCGTATGTACATACTTTTGGCTACATTCTGTCAACCTTTTGCAGGACCTGAACTTGCTCTTTTTGAATCAAGAGATGGTTCCTAATATTTACTTACCATAGCATTATCTCTTAGAGTAATAGAACCAGGAGCTAGAACATGATCTGGCAACCCACAGCAATCTTTCCTAGTACTTAATTAACAGATACCAACAAGTTGTATATAATCTAAAATAATTTTATTTTCATGTGCATGCTTCTCACAGCACAAAGCAGCATGGCAGTGATGTGTTTATAAAGTGTTTGTGATAAATACTATTGTATTTATTCTGTTAATACAACAAAAGGTGTAGCAGTTTGGGGTTTTGTGCCTGGCTTGACTGCAATACACCTATTCCTTAAAGAATCAGGAGAGCTCCTGATCCTTTAAGAATCTTTAGGAATCAAACAAATTGTATTAAAAAACACTTTTCTAAATCCTTTTTCACTTTCAGTGTAATTTTTCCCTTCTTCTGGAGAGCAATATGTCTGCTCTCTGCCTTCTTCCAAGATCTTTGGTGGGTATTGAACCAATTCCACCATTCTCTTTGCTTTAGGTCACGTTTGATGTGCAGTCTGAGAGAATAACAGGCCACACCATTTTGGGTCAGTTTTGGCACAAATAGATACCTGTTATACTTTATAAGAGCACTGTATAGCAAATATATGAAGTTCACCAAGAGAAAAATTAAAATGTGGTAATAATTTAATTCCTTTCTTCCTTCCTTTTAATTGTTAAATTGTAATCTCTTGGTCATACTATTGTCCTTAGGGTATGATACATATCAAACCCATGTGTGTGTAAGTGGATTTTTTAAATGTACTGTGAAAAGTAGCAACGCACTGAGATCAGAATCTAAGCAAGTAAAAAATAAGAGGCATTAGAACTGACGGCATAAATCCAAAGTTTATCATATAATTCCCAGATCCATGTAGCTGGTCCCTAGGAACATAAAAAACCCAACAGTACAAAGGAAAACATTTTCAGATGTACTTCTTTTTTTTTTTTTTTTTCTAAAGATCCTGCTGCAGAGGTTATATCTGGCAGTAGGGAGCTTTTTCTCTTATCTTCAGTTCCCACAAGAACCAAGCTTGAACATCAGAGCTCCCTAAGCCTAATAAATGAGAGTATTCTTGTCTGCTTTATCTTTTTTTTTTCTTCCCCTTAGTCATATGATGAGGAAATAAATATATGATCTTGTTTTCAAAAGAAGCTATTATATTAAACTGAGGGTGTGAGCCTATCCCATCCCCTGGGCTCTCACCTAGACCTGTGTGGCAATATGTAGTCACAGGAATGCACAAAGGGTGGCTATTGCTCTCCTTGGAGCAATTGCTCCTGGTCCTTGCTTTAGAGCTGGAAGGCAAGTGGCCTCTGCAACTTACTGGTAATGCCTCCACACAGTCACTCTTGTTCTGATTAGTCCGACAGAATGGGGTGCATATCACAATCAATTTCCATAAATATTCACTTACGCCTCTTTTGCCTTCACTTTCCACAAACATTCAAGTACTTGACTCATGTTCACATGAACGCTCCCAGAAAGAGAATGTTAAGCTTACATGCTTGAGCACTTGCTGATAGTAAATTTTAAAATAACCAAGTATGCAAGTCATAAGATGGGAAATAGAGTGTATTTGCTGGCCCCTGGCAGAGAGGCATTTAAATAAACCAGGCAAGTACCTGCTTATGTCCTTCTCACCTACAATTATTTCTGCAGAAGCAGTTTTATTTGGAACAGTGGGCTCGCAATTTGCTCTTCCACTGTAGTTCAGTGGATGTGGCATGGAGCAAGAAACATACAGCACTGAGTCTCTCTTTCTCCCAGAACAGGAGTGATTCTGTTCTGTAACCCATGCCACATGCTTTGAGATTTTTAGACAAAATATATTGTACAAGAGTTATGTAATATTACTGAATGTTGCTTATCAAATTTTGCGTGGAAAAGAACTTTCATAGGAAAAAGTCTTCCATATTCTTCTGCAAATGGTCATGGACCAGGAAGAAACACAGATAGTCAAAAAAGCATATTTTTCTCAATGCTAGTGGTATTTTCTGGATTCCCGAGTGCTCAAACTGAAACACTTAAGTCTGAATGCAACCAATCAGCCTCAGTTTTTCTACTTCCTTCAGCAGGGCCATCATTTCATTTTTGGCTTACATACATTTCTTCTTTATTTCCTAAGGTTCAGAAAAGTTTGAAAGATGAGATTTGGACACAGGAGGTGGAATTCCAGATGGGAGAAGAGAGGTTTATCAAACAAAACAGAGAAAAGCCAACAGAAAACTGAGAAATGAAACACTCAAAAGAGCCGCTAGCTTGAACATGGACACATGAGGCCAAATTTGTCCTCAAAGTATCTCTGCTCTTTCAGACCTGATGGATTAAGCCTGCTATTTGGTTGCTGAACAATCTGTACTAGCAGGAGAACTGTTAGAAATGGAGCATAAACAATTTACTGAGAAGTGGCTGTATTTGCTCTGAGCTGTAACTGGTTCCACGGACACCACATAAAAGAAACCCACATCAGTGTCTGGCAGTTTATCTCACCCTGAGCCAGCCAACACATTTTCTCTCTGAACCCCAACGTGTCCGTTGCGCAGAGGAAGGACACCTGGGGGTTCTGACCTTAAAATTAGATCTGCTGCACTTGGAAAAACCCACCCTCACAGCCAGGCCTTTCTTATTTACCATCTAAATGTTGCTGTATCTCTGAGCTTTGCAGACTGCTCAGGCCTCAACAGACTGTGAGCAAAATTGGACCCAACGTGAATTTGCAGTAACTCGCTCTGCAGCGCTTGATTCCCCTGCCTCCTGCAAAATGTCTCTGAGGACTCACATACAGCCACCATGCAGATCAATAACTTTATAGCACAAACAGACGGAAACTTTCCCTTTTGGGAGCAGGATAAGGCAAAGTCAATTAATGTACAACAGAGAGATGAGTAATTGAGCCACGAGTATTTTAATAGGATATACCAATCCAGCATTTGCATTTTGAAACTGGTATGTACCTCCTGATCCAGAATCACTTGAAATCAATTTTTAAAAAATCCCTCTGAGGCTGGGAGAAGTCATTGTCACTTTTTGGATCCTGAAGAATGCTGTTTCCAGTCTCCAATACAAAATTTAAACCTAGGACTCCATTGACTGCATTTTCTTTTTTCTTTTATGTGTCGACTTGCAGTGGCATAGCCCAAACTTCCCAGGCATACATACTCAGTTCTCGGATTTGGACTCCAAAAATGCCAGGGTTCCTGTGCCAGAGCTTGACTCTTCAGTGACCAATATGCAAACATTGAGAATTAAATAATTGGCAGCAACTGCCATCAGAAGTCAGCATTTCGTATCACGGATTCTGAGCTGCCACAGGATTTTTCTTTACTGGGGAAGTGAAACTCAGGCACGGTTGTAAAAGGGAGAGAGATGCTTCTCAAGGCCTTGATCTCTGTTGCAGATCATCTGGATTCTGTGAGACACCTGCTTGTCCTAAAGAAGCCCCAGCAGCCGTGGTGAATCCAGCAGCAGCAGCTCAGACACCCTGAGGTTGAGATGCTTTGGGAAGGAGAGAGAGGTTTTATGTCAATGTATGTGACAACAGCAGCACTGATTTTCTGAATGCTGTGGGAGGATTTGTGCTTAAGTTATGATCGGGTTTGGAGATGTGCAGAGAATATTTCATTTTTTAAAGGAGGACTGTCCCAACTATGAGAGAACAGCACTGTGGAGGAAAGCATAACCCATTCCCTGGTCTTTTACCATGCTGTGTGTGAGAATTACTGCACTGCTTGCACCTTCAGCTTTTATTTGTTTGCAGCACTTTACACGCTCACCAACAATTTCAGCAGCTGTCTGTGATTCCAGCTACAGTTTGATGCTAAATACAGTAAGTATCTGGGAATAGTAAACACTTGCCAGTAAGACAGGAAAAACAAAAAGATTTAGCAAAGAACCCTTAATGAGAACCATGGGACATGTTACAACTCTGCTGAGGATGAATGTGCTTTGCAAAGGCATTTGCATATTGTCACTCCTCCCAGTGTGGCTATTTCCTTAACCTCTTTTTAGATTGCAAGCACGATAGGGCTGTGCAAAATTTCATCGAGGCTTATCCCAAATTGAGGATAAAGTGATCAATGACTAAAACATGACTCAGGCAAAGGAGACTTAGGTCCTAATTTTGTTCAAACTTTTAGTAAATTTATGCCTGTATAACAATTCTACTGACTTCTGTGGTGTTTGCTACATCAATGTAAGCAAAACCAGAAGCAGACTCTGACAGCTTCAAATTTATCGCATGTAAGAAGTCAAATCGAGGAGCTTGTGCTTGTTTAGTCAACAGCTGAATTTGATCCTTAGGTTGCTTACAAGCTATATAAACTATATGCCTCTCTAAACTTTATGGAAGTCCTTTGAAGTCAGCGGACATTCAATTGCCTTTTGCTGTATTAGTGGAATGAAGGGGACCCGAATTGCCAGGGATAAAGATGTAACCCACTCTACTCAATATGCCTAATTATCACAAAAAACACACCTCACTCCCTTCTGTTTATGACCGATAAATCACGCAAGTATGGAAGGAGGACCATACCCTTTATAGGAAAAGAGGAGATTTTAAAGGTAGTTCGTGTAAGCAGTGACATCATATACTCTGCTAATGCAATTTACCTAATTTACTTGGCAAGAGATATTAAAGTCCCACAAACATGAAATTATTTGTGTTTGAGGACACTGGAAGAAAACCTTCTGAAGTGGTACTGTGTTGTGAGTAAGTGGAAAGTTATCACTCTGCACTAAGCAGTCACTGACCAAAGGTTTTGAGAGGTTTTTTAAAAAGCTGCCTTTAGCTTTTGGAGCTATTTTGGAGGCCCATGTTGTTTAGTTTCCCAAATGTCAATGAGACAAGAAGGAGTTTAGAGTACAGGAGAGGAGCTTTTAAACCTTGTAGGGCTCTGAAATGTTCATAGGAGGCACTGGCAGGAGGAAGAGCCTGGGAAGGTTTACACTCTCTGAAGGCGGGGTCTGTGAAAAGAACACATTGCCTAACCTTTAAGGGTTAACTAGAAAGAGGTTACATGTAGGCTGCTTTAGATAAATCTATCAGCAGTACAATGTGTACTGTGTACATTCCTGGCTCCAGGGAAGTTCAAGAAAAAACTTCTTTGAGTTACAGAAGATCACCAATTTTCTTCTCTATATTTCAAGCTGTACTGGGAAATATAACTCAAACTGAAAAATACTGCTCCTACACTACATCCTCTGACACATTAGCAGAGGAAATCTACATTTGTTCCTTTGTTATTAGAGACCCTGGAAGCAGAATCCGACTTCACGAGTTTTATGGAGATTGTTTGAGATTCTTAGCTTTCTTGGCAGTGGAATGAAGGCATTCTTCCATATGTAAAAATTTCTTTTATTGTTGAATGAAATGCAACAAGTTGTCAGTGCTAAAATATTACCTTCATGTCCATCACAAGTAAGGTTATTTTTCTGCACATTTTTGAGCAGTCTGGGAAATCAATTGGTAATTAGGGAAATATGTCTGTTAATATACCTATAACGTAATTACTGTAATGCACTGAGTAAAACTGAAAAGCCATCCTGGTAGATTTCTGCGCAGAGCTACTTTCTCAATCTTCTTTTTATTGGAAAGACCTTTCATCAATAATCCTAATTGTAAGTATTTGATTTAGGCTCCGCCTGCTCCCAGATACATAGTTTGGTTGAAAAGTGGCTGCTATATTTTGTGTTAAAGCTTCTTGTGGTCTGGCTTTCAGTACGTCTCCTTGAGTAGGTAAACATGACAGAACAAAAGTGTCTGGAAATGCAAACAGTCCCTGAATTATTATGCCTATTACTTTTTATTAGTAGTAAAACCGAAAGAAGCAAGGAACAGTTCTATTAACGCAGAGCAGTTAGAACATAAATAATATTAAAATGTTCAAACTATAAAACTTCTTATGCCATATTAATTTAATTCTAATAAAAAGTAGGTTTTGGTCATGCCTTCATGACAGCAAACATGGTGCAGCTTTGCTTTCATCCAATATTTATACTCAAAAACATTTTGGTTTAGGAAATAAACTAGTGATAAAAAATTACAGTCTCAGAATATTGGGCTTTGACTAGTCCCCTGCTGCCCTTTATACTATGTTTCAGTAAAATACAGTACATCTTGCTGTTTTATTTCATTGTTTGTGGCCCATGCAAAATCCTGTTGTCCAGCTGCCCAACACAAATGAACAACAAATCAGAACAACCGGAAAAGCACAGTGACTGATTAAACTAGGTCAGAATTTTTGCCTGCACTGTTAGAAATATGACTTTATTCAGATTTTCGGTACATGTTTACATCACCTTGAATGGCACTGAGGAAGCCTGCTGATGGAGCGTTTCATTTTTAAGTGCTACAGACAAGCAAATCATGCCAGCTCTCCTTAGCACATATTATCGAGTTGTTTGGTTCTGTTGATTTTTTTTTTAATTATTCCAAATTAGCAGGGTGATCCTGCATGCGATTTAGCAGCATGTAAGTGAATGAGGAGAACTACAGTTCAGAGCAGACATTTGAGCTAGATGAGCACATTTGGACGATAAAGTCACCTCCAACACCCTCACTGCAGCATCAGGGCACCTCAAAACAACAGGCCCCCTTCCAGCGTATCCATGGCACTCTAATCCCCCTCCTCACTGCAGTATTTTGCTATCAGCCTCAGCTCAAGTCTTCCTCTCCTGTCTCAGCACCCATGATCTGGAAGAGGCCAGGGACTGGCCAGGCAAACTGTGGGGTTATACAGGAGTGCCATACACGCAGATGCTGTTTGTCATCCACTCCCTCGGGGTGAAGAGTCCAAAAGACTGGTTACCTTTGGAATAGGTTTCTGGGGATGTTTTACAGCAATGGGGGAAGAATTAGCTGCCTCTCCTGACAAAGTAGTATAGGGAGTCACAGCAAGTGGACTTTTGCTTTTCCCTCTTAAAAGAATATTTTTGGACAGACAGAATTTAGCCATAATTTCAACATGTTGTAAACTCAAACTTTAGAAAATTGACTTCACGAGCAGAAGAAATAAAGAAATCAGGTTTTGTACTTATCTGTGTCTTCCTTCTCTCAAAACTTCTCCCAGCCCAGACTCTTAGATTCTCTTATGTCTCCTGTCTCTATCAGGCAAAAGACAGCACTTGCTCTGTTTCTGGCTACAAATCCATCTGTTGAGAAACAGGATAATGCCTGAGTTTTACCTCTTTGACTTTTGGCTCAGCGCAATCATTCAGCTGAGGTCCCTCTCCGGTACCCAGACAATTTCCATGAAACTTTAAAATGCAATAATATTTCAGATCTGCCCTTCTATCAAATTTGTTTGAAACTGGCAGCAAGCTCATAGGTCATTAGGAGGCTACTGATACAGAGACAGAGCAATTTCATTATTCCATTAGCTGGAACCCTGTAATCAAACCCTCTGCACAATCATGAGACTTGTTTGCAGATCATAAGACTTTGGAAAATAATAGACCATGGGTTCTTTCCAGTTTCAACATGGGATGAAAATAAAGACAAATATTACACTGAAAAAAAATTTAAAAGGAGCAGCTAAAATGGCAAAATATTTCAGATCTAATGGTTCTAGCTTAGAAAATACATTTATCGCCTACCAAAAAAGACTTTAAAATACAGGAAAGCTTTTTGACTTAAGCAATAAAGTACAAGAGAAGCTTGAAAGCTAAACAAAATATATCTGTATCCTTCAAACAGAAGAAATCAAGGGAAAAAAATTAGATGAACTCTGTCACATTTTATACAGCCACATTTCTAAAGGAAGTCTCTAAAATTGTAAGTAACTTGTATCAGGTAATAAAAAATGACAGCTCTGGTGGGTTTTTAAAAAGTTTCCCTGGGGAAGATGCAGAAAACTACAGCTTCATAAGTCTGATATCATTAGGGTCAAAATTGCTACAATCAATAATAAGGAACATGGGCAGTAGAGGTGTAAATAAATATGATACATTGGGACAGCTTCTGCAAAGGGAAATCATACCTCACTAATCCATTAAAATGTAATGAAAGTGTTAACAATAGTAAGCGATCCAGCTGAGAAAGTATTTTTTGATTGAAAGAAATAGGTTTGGCAAGATCCTTCACCAAAAGCTTTTAAAGACATTAAATCAATGTGGAATAAAACTCAAAGTACTCTGATGACTTAATAATTGGTTAAAAGACAGGAAACAAAGAGTTAAAGTAAAGTAGGGGTTTCCTCCTAGAGGAAAGTTACCAGATCCTCAGGGACCCACGGGCAGACCTGTGTGTTTCAACGTATCATAAATAGCGTGGAACAGGAAGAGAATGGAGAGGCTGAGAAAGTTTGCTAATGACACAAAGTTTTTCGGGATCCTCAGAACTGAAACAGACCAAAGAGTTACAGAAGATTCTTACAACGCTGAGGGACTGCACAGTATCAGCAAAATCAAGCACTGACCTGCACGAAGTCCTGAACAAGCAGAAAAAAAATCTTAACTATACAGCCAGGAGTATAGGCTTTTCACCACTATTGACACTAGGAAAGATTTCTTGGAGTAATCTTGAATACTACTTCAGAAATGTCTGTTCAACACTCAGCAATACTCCAAAAGGCCAATAAAACATTAGAAACTACTAAGAAAGAAATAGCAAAGAAAATGGGAACGTTATTCTTCTCTGCCTTGTTCACCTGTAATTTTGAATGCTGCACGTATTGAATATTTTAATCAGACACCTCAAAAAAGTTGCAATAGATTCAGAAAAGGCATTGTGGATAGGGACAAAGCTGATCAGAGGTGTGGAGTGAGTGCCACATGAGAACTGGGTAGATAAAGAAGGAGTTTTCAGCTTGGAAAAAGAAATTACTGAGAGGAAGAGCAATAGACAGTCATGAGCAGTGTAGGTAAGGTGATCAGGGAAAGGTCATTCACTGAATGACTCTTAACAAGTAAAACACAGCAGGGGATGTACTTTCCCATGCTTAATTACATCATGGAATGTAACGAGGAAAACATAAATGAGTTTAAAAAATCAACTGGAAAATTAATTGAAGAAAAGTCCATCATGGAGATGCAATCTTCTCCTCAAAAATTCCCTAAACCTGACACCGAGTTTCCATTCTTTATTTCCTTCATTACATTTCCACTCCTGCCTCTAATCAGAGTGAGGACACTGGCCTTTTTTCCACCTTTATGTTAAGCAGCAGAAAGTAAACATTCACCATAGGCAACAAGTCTAGGACCCCTAAATCTCCATCACATCCTCTCCTTTTTCCATTTCCAGCAGCCCATCCCCCAGTACCGTCTTTTCCTCTCCCCTCACTTAGCACCTTGAAAAGCAGCAGCATTTTCACACTGTAAGGAGAGCACAATGCACACTGGCTGGAATGATCTCTCATCACCTTTAGCTGATGTTCACCAAAACAAAACAAAAGTTTTTTGGAGGGAACAGATGGCTAGATTGAGGATCACATTAGCCAATAAATAACAGCAGCCTTACCAAGCCAGTCTAAATAGACGGTGGATCTTCAGAAATCAAATTAACTTAGACTTCAGCATGGCTTTAAGAGTAGAACATCAGCCTTCTCATTTAAAAGTCTGCACTGATCATGAGGAGAAATCTCCTCCTGGTTTACAAGAATTGAGAACAAAGATGGATTTTTCCACACAGATCTTTGCCCTTCATTCACTTCAGTCCTAACGAAATGTGTGAAGTTTTTGGTCTGCATCCATGTAACTTGGTGCAACCATATTGTGACAGCTTTCTAATGTCAGGAGTTGGTGCACTAGTTCACATTACAGAAAATGAGCAAGGTGCTTACTCAAAAACACAAATATACAGCCCACTCACCTGGCACGTACTGCCTACTCTGTAGAAGGCCAAGGACCAGGCTCCTTGTCTTTCTTGCTGTGTTTGCTCAGTACCCGAGTCCTGGTTAGGCAGCATACAACAAGAGCATCTATCAATCATTTCATCTATCTCAAACCTCTTAAAAAATACAGAATTTCCTTTGCCCACTAGATGTAACAATAACAACAAATGCTCAAAATAATGCAGAACTTGAAATTTCTAAAGCCAGTTCTTTAAAGGTATGAGAATGTAAGAAAAAGTAGACCAGCCTGCACCAGTGGCCCTATGCTGTACTGCAGACCGTAGGTAACTGCACGAGCAGCATTGCTGACAGACAAAATTAAGCCCATCAGCTATAAATTCATCCCTACTATACATTCCTCAGGGATGAAAAACTAAAAAAGCATGTAAGATCTGCAACCCTGAGGCTTCTCTTTGTGACACCACTGCTGGTTCTTCCTCTTTTCTTGTGTTGTAGCTACACACAGAATCATCTTCATGACATGGTGGAAATTCCCAAGTTCCAAGTAATCCTATTTTGCTTTATCAGTCTGTTTTTATTTCTGCAAGTCTTTGGGGATTCTGAAATTACTTTCTGACGATGTAAGCATCCTGGTTTTCGGTTTTCAGCTGAACAAAATGGTAGCAGTTGATAACCCATGCTTGGTTCGTTAGTGCTGCTCTGTAATTTCAGAGTGCTAAACAGAGATGAGAGTGACTACAGCCTACATGAATTGAGATTCTTTAGAAATTTTTAGTTGTGGTTTTCTACAAATTTGCTGGATAATAGGATCAGTAGTGTTACATCTATAACCTTACTTAAAAGCTTGAGCAGTGCAAATTCCTGACAACTATCCTATATCCAGAATCAGACATTTATGAACTGTGTGTGAAGTGTATAGACTTGATATGCAGTCTCCTTTCTCTCTCTAGTAGAATATCCCAGAGAAAGAATAAGAATAAAAATAACAATTAAGGACAAGTACAAGGATTTTTCCAGCCAATACAAACAAATTAACGCCAATTTTCCCTGTGCCACCAGTATTTTGGTTTTGTTTTTTTTTTTTTTTTACTTGGACTATATTTCTGGCATAGGAAGATTTTATAGCTTTCTCAGTTTACTGTAATGCCATTATACGAGGTCATATCAGAAGTCCATCTTTCCCAATACCATATCTCCAACGCTGAATAACAGTGGATACTAAAAGAAAGGGTAGGAGAGGTTATAGAGCTGATTCCCTGGTACACTTTACTGGCTTCCATCAGAAGCTGATTTAAGGGCTTCTTGAACTGAACATTGCAATAGATGACTGTGGTAGCACAATCTCTTTTTTAACTCATTTACACTTTTGGCTTTCATGCCATACTGTCTCAAAGACACAAGCCCAGTATGAAATACTCTAATCATCCTCTGAGATTTTTTCCAGTGTCTAAACTATGTTTGTATATTCTTTCTGGTACCCGAAACACCTTAGGAATCATTTTCTTGATTGTTTAAAAATTCCCCCACATTTCTTGCTGAGAATTATTCCTTAAAGCATATATTGGATCTTTCTAGCAGCTTTCTCCCCCCAGCCCCATCCCCATTGCTTTCCAATGTAGCATTTTACATTCTGCACCATATCCAGCATCTCACAGCACCCATAAGCTCCCATAAGCTTCTCCTTATTTATTATGACCAAATGGTTTCCTGTGACTGACAAATATGGGTATCATTGTCAAGTAATAATTTTACGATTTCCCATAACGTCTCTCAAAGTGTCTTGGCCTAGACTGAGGGCACAATCTGGTTCTTATCAGAGAGACTGAGTGCTTTGAGAGCTAAAATATACTCTTCAGATTTAGGCAAGTCCAACCCTCCAGTGTTTCCACCTTCTTTTTGATATTTTCTTTTAAACAAATGCTTTTCTGTTACATTTTTAATTGTGGTGCAGAAGTCTTCATACTCCGGTGGTACTATTTTGTAGTGGAGCCTCCTCTGCCTGAGCTAGCAATGTACTGACAACATCAATTCCTGGAGAATGAGCGACTGCTGGAATAAGGCCATCTCCCAGCTGCCCTCTTTCCTGCTGGTCCCAATTGCTTGCAGCTACAGACTGAAGAACTATTTAAACCTTCCCTGGTTATCTTCCACTTTTGAAAAGAGTTTAAACTCTAATAGAGTTGTAATTGTTCCATTCTTCCAATCTGGCTGTTTCCTCAAATTGCTTAACTCTGGATATGAGGGTATTTCAAGGCTGAGAAAAATCTTCTGTGTTCTGCTTCTGACTTTTAGGTGATCAGCAATACATGCTGTAAGCTGCTTTTATAACAAAAAGATGTGGCTTGTGCCAGGCTCTCCTCAATGTACTCTATCATCCCCTCTGGAAACAGTTTCTCCAGTCAGGGCATTTCCCACAAGTACCTAAATACAGAAGATGATGTGGGTCCATTTTCTTTGCATGAGGAGCATGACTAGAAAAAGGGCTTGTATTCTCCCTTCTCCTGTCTCCCTACATTAAAATTGAGTCCAAACCAGAAAATATACATGGGTGTCAATCCTGAGCTGCCAGAATATAGGGCATGTCTCTAGCTTTACTGACAACCTTACCACAGCCAAGACACACATTCCCACAAGTGCACTCACAGATAACTCTCTATGTTTTCACCATATACAGGTTACTGTGGGGAGCCGGATTAAGAAGTGATTTTAAAGTGCCCATGCACTGGTCTCTTTAAGTGCCTCTACTCATAAGGAGAAACACAAACTGCTTCTTGTACGTCAAATACAACAATAGACAAATTTTTAAGAACTCGGAGTGCCTAAAAGACATCAAATAACCATTAGAAATCTAAATATGATTTTGCAGGATCTATTTGCTGCTGTTGTGAAATAATTTCATGCAAAATTGGCTCCACAATTCCAAAACTGAAACTAAAAATAAAGTTTTTAACAGCTCTTTCACCTGAGATAATCAATGGAGAATGACATGCCCATTTACACCTGTGTTTTTTCGTATGTAGTAAGCACTGACATGATCCCTTGCTTGCTTGAAAATCAAACATAAATGCCTCACTTCCTATTCATAGGTCACTTCCAATGAATATGTCACTGTGGGGTACAACACCTGGCTGGTAAAAGCAAGTATATGTCTCAGAGACATTTTGGACACTACAGGTTTTCATCTCAGGCCACTGGATTGGCAAAAGACATCAACTTTTGTCAATATTACTTGAATTCAGATTCTTATATATACACTTCTCTGCATCTGAAGAATAAAATTCTGGAACTTACAGCAAGTACAAATCAGATTTCAGTTTTAAGGAGCAGGTTCATTGCCAGGAATCATAGGCCTGACTGCTAGAAGATAACTTTGGTTCTCTTCACCCAGATTGCTCTCTTGCCCATTGACAAAGTCAAGCAGCATAAGATTCACAGGGGACACAGCCTCAGAGGCCTGGATAGTAAACCTTCACTGTAATTCATTACTTTTTAAAAATGTTGTCCTAATGGATGCTAATTCTGTGGCCTTTCCTTCTGTGTGAGGGTGACTGTGGTCTTTGATCAAAGATAAAGCCTTTACAGAAGCACAATGGTAAGGCTCTCACTTTGCTGTAATTCACTTTGGTGCCATGAGTAGATTTCAGGCAAATGCAGCTCTATAAACAAAATAAAAAGATGGCATTTCAGCAGCAATATGTAAAAAAGATACTGGGTAGAAATACTTCAGAGAAGCAGCCTGCTTAGTTGTAAAATGAGTTTAAATTAGGCTTTAAAAAGGATTGCTAAATCTTGACACATATATGAGCAGCTTATTATCATGCAATTGTGCAGTAGTTGCTTGATCTTGTTACTGATGTGCCACATATGAATAAGTGATTAATTACCACAAAGGCTAAAACAGAGCAGAGTGAGAGTACTGTAGCTCACCCTGAAAGAGGGGCTTAAACACGTTTATTGCCCTTTAAGTGCATTTCATTAAGGCCAATTAAGGACTTTCATGTCTTATTAGAAAAATGAAGTAGATTTATGAGGTTTTCGTAGGCTGGAAATGCTGGGGCTAGCAGATATGAAACTGTGCAGAAATACAGTGGTTAGAAGCTAAGAAAATGATATAAAGATACACAGAGGAATAATTCCACTAAGGAACCAGATCACATGAAGGTGGTCTCTGTATAGAAGGAAGAGAGATAAAAAAACAAAACCAGAGGTTAAAATTCATAGCATTTCCTATCAGACTCACTCCCTATAATTTTATGGGCAATTTTGCTATCCAGCTCTCTTTGGGGTCTCATTTTCTTCTGTTCTGTATAAGATTCTGAATGACATGAAGGGCTGCCATTCAGTTGGGCAGAATTTTCTCCCAGTGGGCACACCTGTGCTGGTTTGAAAACAAACCAGTGGGAGACACCAAGTCAGAACAATTTAATAGGAAAATTTAAAAAAATAAAGGCAGAAAACACTAGTTTAAATTGACAGAGTCAGGATACAACCTGACACCCTGTTAGTCAGGGTGTTGGTAGCAGTCCGATTAATCGGCTGCAGTCCTCTTGGAATGATGGCTCTGTTGAAGCAGTGATCCTGTAGAAAGGGGGTCTGATCTTCACCTGAAGGCCCAGTAGGAGCTCTCCTGCTCTGTAAATCCAGTGGAAAAGGCTGCCCGTGGTGTTGGAAATCTTAGCTTATATGCAGGATGGAGTGCTTGGTTTTTCCCTCTGGGCAGAGCACCTCACAATGGGATGATGTAATTTTGTCAGTCAGGCAGTGAGACTAGATGGCCCATTAGCAGAAGATAGTCCAGAGGGAGTTTATCTATGAGTCATGGGGCAAGGCCTTGATGGGCCATCAACAGAGGATAGTCCGAAGGGAGGAGGCAAGGAACACCACCCCACCTGGTTTCAACAGCTCATGGAGATGGTAATAGAACACACTGCAACCCAAGACAACACCTTATTGCGTACCTGAAAATAAACGCACAGAGCAGGAGGGAGCAGATTTGTTGACCACCACACAGCACAACTCCCAGCAGGTCTACACACCCTAATAATGTGTAATCTTGCTGATAGAGATTCAGTCAGGGGTCCTTTATCAGTGTAACTTTAAGCACTGACTCAGAAAAACATATAAACATATGCTCTAGTTAAAGTTGATTGGAGGATGTGTTTAAGTTTTTTGCTGAATAGGAGTGAGGACAAGCACACACTTAAAGTTAAGCTAAGTGTGCGCTTCAGCATTTTGTTGTATAAAGAACTACAAAGGTGAAAGCCCTGACCTACTCATCTCTACTTCTTACTTAGAGTTTCTGCATTTCCTACCTAAAACCAGGGGTTTCTGGCTGCTTGAGATTACTACTGTATTCCTTTAATTAAAAAAATAATTTTAAAAACCCAAAATCCAGAAAACTATTGAACAGAAATAAAACACTTCTATCTGAATAATCCATGTGTATTCAGATCCACAGGGCTCAAGAAATGAAACATGAATGCTGGCCTTCTTTACTTAAATCATGCTGTTCTTAAGGTAGCAAGAATGAAAAGAAAGGAATGGAGTAAAAAAACTCAGCAGCATGATCTGAGGACAAAGGCAAACTTTGCTTTGACTCTGCAGAGTTCTGAAGGTTTGCGTCACAGCCTTCATCTTATTTGAGCGTAATTTAGTCTATAGAATTTCCTTCCTTGCTTTATTTTGAAAGAAAACTTTCATGGGAGGTTATAGAGTATGTATCATTATCCTTGGGGACTGTGTCTGTTTCAGCATGATCCAAGTTTCTAGGTCCCACATATACAGTATCTGGGCAGCTTTTTTACATATTATATGTATTTATGAATTTTTAAAAATATGCATTATTTACTCAGTGGACTGGAATAGCAATATCAAGTGGGGGAATATGTATTTATAAATGTTTTTAAAATGCACATTATTTACCCCACAGACCAAACAGTTCCAGTCTACCATGTATAGTCTTAGCCACCTAATTAAAAATCTTATGAAACTTCTTTGAAAAGCACTTGCAGTACATATGCAGCAGCAACTTTTGGAGCTTTATTATCTCAGCTCTTTTTTATTTTTTTTCTCCAAAATACACAAAGCATTTAGACACATTATGGTCTAATCACTTGCCAAATTTCATCTCAAATAGAAGCTATATAGGAATTCTACAAGCACAAAAAAAGCATCAAAAACAGCAGATCAGCTATATTCTGGGGGAGGAGGTATGGGGGGTTTGCTGCACCGATATCATTTTAAAACAAACAAACCGATATTTTTTAATTTGGTGCAAAACAATTAATTCCCACACTGAGATTTGTTAGTGCCAAACCTTAGCTGCTCCTTTTAATGAGGTTTTAAATATTTTTTTTTTCTGCCAACTTATTCTTAAAGGGGTTTGTACCAAAAAAATTGCCTACATACTATCTACACAATCCAACCACTACTGATTAAATTCTTCAGGGATGAGAGACCAAAACTACATCTTTTTTAAAATTACATGATTAAAGAGAAGAGGTAAGTGCAACACCAGCATACATCTGTCATTTGTTGTTCAAATATAATTTCGAATAAGGATAATGTTTCCATGTTTTGTTCCTTAGGTTGGATTTCCAAAACAAATAATGGCTCATATACCTTTTCAGTCTTTGAGAAGGGATTAATTGATGTAAGAAGTGATAAGCATCTGCCTCTGCTGATTTATACCAGAGTATGAAAGGGGTATAAAATAAGTGCAGTGCATGTTGAGGTTAAAATGAAAATCTCTTGATTCTGTCCCCAGCCACAATTCAGAGCACTTCACAGAGCATCCTGAAACCATGCTGCAGCATCACCCTGTTTTTTGGGGCAGGAGGGCACTTCTAGCCAAGTGGTCACAACCTTCTTGAGTATGAACATCAGCTCACCACAACAAGCACAGCCAACAATCTGTATGTTCTCTGACTGTGGTCATTTGCACAGTCTACAGACATGAAACACCTTAAAAATAGATTTAAAGGACATCATAGGTTAGAAGCTTCAATGAAAAACTTTAGCAGTCCAGGCTACACAAGAGGCTTACGACTAGTTTATGGGGTTTTATGCAGTTCCAAAATGATAAATGTTTACTCGTGCATACTGCTGCTAGAATTTGTAGTTGCTGTCAAATGTGGAAAAAGAATCCAAACTATATTTAGAAAATTAACTTTTATTTCAATTTCTTTTTTACTTGTTTCACATTCCAACTGAAAGCAATTTACTTGTTAGAAATCACCAACAGGTTCTTGTGATAAAGCTCATTAAAACAGCTTGATCATTTTGGGAGGCTGAAATTCTTCTATTTCCTCCTGATAGCAAAAATGTATTCTATAAACAAAGAGAACTGGTTTTAATAATATTAAAATTGGTACTAACTAGAAAATAAATTAATAGCCTTTTTTTAAAATGTGATGCGCCATTATATTTCTGAGGTTAATAAACGATCTGAATTCTTGAAAGACTGGGAAAGGCATTGTTCAATAGTATTCTGAGTATGAAATTTATGTGTAAATTATCTTCTGACATCTTACTGAAAGCTGGCATTGCAGCTTGGCACAATACCATAGTATAGTTCCCTGGTCCAAACAGAATTTGATGAATTGTCGAAAAGCCACTTTTTCTTTGCCTCCAGTCAGAAAGAAAAACATGGACACTGGCCTTTCTCAGAGTGTTTCCAGCTCCAAACAGAAATGTTTTTGAAAGTAACTTCTAGTAAAAACTGGAGATGGACTGGATGTGTAGTAGCTCTGGATGTGGTGGAAGTGCCTGGGTAGGCAACACAATGCTGGTGGCAGGCTTTGATAGATGGTGTGACAATGTCTCTGAGGTGGTGAGAGCATATCAATGCTACTGGCTGTGCCCACGGGGCATCAGTCACACAGCTGCACCGTGCTGCTCCCTCCTGCACTTCTGCATTCCTAGCTGTATGGAATATTAGGGGGTATGAGACACCTGAAGTACGAGCTAAAAGAGAAAAGAACAAATGCAGGTAGTGTAGTATTGCCTTAATTCCCAGCTACTCTGACAGCCATGCTGATGTACTGTGGCATGAGACGTCCAGTTGGGACAAGCAGTGATTCCTCTATCCCAGAGTTCTCAGGAGTCTCGTAACAGATAATATTTACAAAAGTATATGAATCCCCATGTTGTCCATCACCCTCAGAAACACTGAAGGTAGAGTTTTACAGGGCTCTGAGCAACCTGATCTAGTTCAAGAAGTCCCTGTGCCTCACAGTGGGACTAGGTGGCCTTTAAAGGCCCCTTTCAACCCACACTGTTCTCTGATTCTTTGATGTCTTGACTGGCCCAGCATCCACAAATGTTGATTCAGGCACATCCTTCTTTGCACCCCTTACAGATTTGCTTACCAGCAAGAGGACTGCTAAACAATCCCTTTCTCTATCTTCTCACTAAAAATCCTTTCTTTTAGAAACATTCTCACGTAGCATCTATAAATGCAACTTTGTAAAACTAGAAGAGTTCAAAACAAGTTTTGCATCAAGCTCTTTTAGCCAGTTTTCCTGCCTTTCTCAACATATGCATATGTGGGTGCAGTGACCTGGAGCTATACCAATCCATAGATAAGATAGAGAGGACTCTAGAGGAAAGAAATGTCCTTTGAAAATCAGGCTTCAGATGAGTATTGTGTCAGGGGAGCAAGATCCTGATCACAATATTGGAAACCTTTACCTTGCTCACCCCAGCATCAGGCAGATGAAGTGACAAAGAAGTTTGACCCAGAGACTGATAGGTTCTGGTCAGCTGGTATTCTCTAAATCCAAGAGAAGAAAGGCAGAAGAATGTATATTAATGATTAAGGATTGTTGTCACAAGGTATAACCACATTACACTAATAAACTACAAGAAAAGACAGTTTACCCCTTCAGGCACTCACTAGCAGTGTTTCTATTGTCCTGGAAGTTTCCCCACTTAAATCGCCTGCTGAACTTTCTGGGTGTCAAAGCTAAATACCCCCAAAGAGAAACAACCACCTCACGTAGTTCAGCTGCGACACTTAGAGTGGATTAAAAACCAGCCAGAGCCCATGCAGAGTCTTGCAGGCATGTGGGCTAACATGAACCAGAGATGACATTCTTCAGGCCCTTCCCGCGGCCTGGGGGCCTCAGCCGCATAAAAGACATACAAGTGTGTTATCACATTCAACTTGAAAATTTTCCTGGCTGAGAGGAGATGGTTGGGTTTATAGGGCTGAAATTACCCATACTGTGCTCTAAAGTTAAAACCACGCCGTGCCAAGGGAGGGGAGCACCCACCCTTTCTCCACCAAAGAGCACTGCACGAGCACGTAAGTCCTGGGTGGAGTCTGCAGGAGAAAAACGCATTCCTCATAATCAAGGGTAATTCGAAAGGCAAACAGTGACCAGGAGAGCATGCTATCCAGCAGAAGCCTAATCCTGAACCCAACTCCACAGACGGTTACACAGCCTGCTGCAATGCCAGGGCAGATGCCAGGGAAGAGACCAGCCACAAACCGAACAGACAGACAATCCAGAGCTTGGCATCTGGGTTCTTCAGCTGCCAGCCTTGCCTCATGAGTAGCCACGATGGTTGGCTCTTGTGCAGAAAACAACAGAGGAAGAGGCCAAAGAGGTCTATGTGCCACACTGCCAGCACTGGGAACTGGCAATGCCAAGTGAGTATTGCAGTTTCATGCACGTGCCAATGTGCTTTGGAACTGCTTTTACATTTTCAGAAGTAACAACAGAATTCCTGCATAAAGCAAGACAAGCTCTAACATCAAGCACAGTTTCCCTTCCTTTTTTAGATTTTTTTTGTACATAAATTTCTTTTTCACTTCATTTTGTTTGCCTCACATATACACTTCAGACAGCTGTGGCACAGGAATGGCCTTCATGCCTTGCGCTCCATACTGATAAAATATTTGAATCTACAGGAATACGTGCGCAAATCAGTTAATTTCATAACCAAATGACAAAGCCCCAGCTTGTAAGCCTCTGTTTTACAACATGAGCAATTACTCCGAAAAGTAGTTGCATGAACCCCTGTGTCACTGCATGCTGAGGAGCAGCACGGCACTGTGAGTAAGGGGTTCACAACCTTCTCTTTAAAACCCTCTTCTGCCCTGTTTACACTGAACTGACACTTTAATCAGAAGGAAATGTTTTTTATATAAATCACTACTTGCATGTGTATTTTGTTTGGGAAGTTTTTAGGCTATTAATTTGCCAAATGAGCATTTCTAAAAGTGTGTATTTGGACACGTATGTATATGTGCTTGCCCACATTTGCCATCCAGCAGAGTTATTTAATTTAGACATTGTTGTTTCCCAAAATAAGTGCATTACTTTGTGTCAAATCAGGATAGTGAGTTCTATTGTTCATATGTGAGCAAACAGCCAAAAGAAACTGAGATGAGGAAGAAGCCTACAAAAGGGCTGGCTGCACCAGTTATCCACTGAAGGCTTTCCTTTCTGGAATGTCTTTTAACATAGGAGCCCTGTTCAGTTATGGGGACTTCTCTAGATGCTGATAATGACCAAAAGGGATTACTGCAAGACCTTACAGTAACAGAAAAAGGTATTCTAAATTATCTATGTTGTTTTGGTGCTAGCAGGATGGGATCTACTGGTGAAACAGAAAGACTGCATCCTGGGGTTGTGATGAGGTGCTATTGGTGTGACTAAAATGTTGGGTAGAAAAAAATGCCAATGAAGGCAAAGGAACAAAGGGCTGAAACCCTTCTGTTTTTTCAAGGCTATGTTACAAGCATAGGAATCAGTCTTTCTCCTGGGAGCTTCTAGAAGATACGTCTTCACCTATAAATCTCATCCACTAAGGGTATCTACACCACCTCCCTCCCCAGAAATTTATTAGCTTTCTTCATCACATTTTCTCTTTGCCACCGTCAAGCTCTTTGCTTCCTCTCCTCTTAGCCTATTCTCTTACCCACTCAATATTTTTAGACATTTATGGAAGTGCTCTGTCAAATCACGGCAATAGATCTGATTTTCATGGAATGTCCCAGCCATGTTCCATTAATTATATCTGCAGCTTTACAAGTGCTAATAACTATGGCCTTGCCATCAAGCAATTGCACATCGCGTTTTTAGTGGTTTTATTTGCTCAATATTGGCCTCTTTGTCCATTAGCCCAATGTGGTAAACTCCACTGATAGCTCTCAGAGAAGACTTAAGAAACTGAATCTCATCTTTGAATATAAATAGAACCAAGCTCAGACATATCCTAAAAATCCAACTTCTGACCGACGTTAGATAAATCACAATATATTCTGAGTTAATAGGAAATTGTGAAGGATTTTACGAATTTGATCTATAATGTTTTAAAGAATAATATGGTGTATGTTCTGGCTTTCTAACAATATGTATAGTATTTTTTATCTGTACAACATACAAGCCCTTTGGCATTTGTTTTCTGTCCCTGAACACAGTCATTTTTCATTGCCTACCTTTTTATAGCTGTTCTTGTTTCATTATTAATTTTTCCTTTCGTGTTTTTTTATATAATAACAGGAAAAAGTAGGTGCCCTGCATCAGGTCTCAGTGGGACTATTTGGTTTACCAGTTTTTAGTACCATGCTTCAGAGCAGCTACAGTAAAATAACATGAAAATGGAAGTGAGAGTATTAGATATATTTCCTTATCAACTCTCACCCTTCTTCCATTTGCTATAAGGCTGAGTGTAGCCCTATGATGAGTAAAGCCCTGATCCTGCTGTCACTGAATTCAAAGATATCAGCAGTGCAAGCAAGATCAGGTTCTGCTATCTGCTTTTGAAATGATAAAATCAGTAGATTTCTATTTACATGTATGAGCTTGACTTGTCCAGCTCTGGAAATCCAATGCATGAGATTCATCAGATTAATTGTGCACTGCTTTTGTTGCTTTAATTCACTTTTCTCCCTCTGATACATTGGGTACAGGTCACTATTGCATGCAAATGTGGAACTGCCTAAAATAGAGTTTTGCTCTAATATTGTTTAATCAAATGTTCCTAAAAATCTAGTTCCAAGTCCTCAGCTGCTGTAAATTGCTGTAACTCAGTTTATCGCTGTGACACAACACCATTTTACAAGTGCTGATGTTCTGACCCGTTTTCCAAGCGCAGATAGCCAGCTAAAATGCTGCTGCAAACAGGGCCCACAACGTTTTCCTCATTCATTATGTGTGTGAGTGGAAAAAGCAGGACAGTTCAGAAGGAAACACTTTACACCATTGTTGACACACAGAACAATGTCTCTCCATTACATAGCGATTTACCAAACTTACCCACGCAGGTAACAAAAGCACCTATCTCAGCAGCCAGGATGGCTGCTCTTTAGTTAGCACACAGCCTTGCACTCCTTGGGATATAGAGGATATCGTGGATTTGAATTGGGCTGGATAACTTAAGTCTGACTGCAGGTAGTAGGTCCAAAGAGGCAGAGACTCAGTGAACTACTCAGTCCTCTGTGTCCCCCAGGGAGGCTGTCTTGACCTGCATTATTTCCACACTACCTCACTCTATCTCAGCAGACCTGCAGCTCTTCAGTGCAAGGAGCAGCTGCTGAGGCAATGAGCTTATCCTATTTGCCCCTCACGGGTGACATTCCCTCGTTTTGCCTTTGCTGGAACAGCTCCTGCCAGGAAGCCTTTGAGACGGGCAGGCTCCAGGGCTAAGCACGGGTGGCAGTCTGGTCGAGGTGCTGCTGCTGCTGCCCACGCTTCACGCAACAGTGCCCGCATGGTCAGGGCTCAGCTAGTGCACCCTGAGTCTTCAGCTGCTGTTCCCATCTATTTCCCTGGGGTGGGGCCTGTTTTACAGCATGAGCAAAGTGACATTTCATTAATTCACACCCCGAATTTAGCAATGATTTTTGGTCACGTCTCTTACTAAGGTAATAGGTGTTATAAGCATGAACTTTGTAATTAATGCAAGATCTTACAACTAAACTGTCTCCTAGTGTGCCTCAGACATGTTTTTCCACAACAATCTGAAAAAGTCAAACTTATGGTAAGACAAAGAATTACGCTGAATTTGGCGCAAAACAGATAATTTTGGCTTAAATGGCAATTTCACTTCATAAAATCTACCCCCTGTATGAATGGGAATTTTTCCACTGCTTTGTAGGACATCATCCTCGATTTTTCAATTGTACGTTATACTATTTATAAATTTATATGCACAATCAAATATATCTCCATTACTATAAAAAAGAGATATTATTAGATCCATAAATTTGCCCTGAGGAGGGTTACATTTCTTATTGCATACTTTTAAATTGTCCTTTACCGCAGAAATACATTTCATAATTTGATGATTTGATATAAATACATTTCTGTTGAAGCAAGTTCCCTCTATGTATATGAGACTCTGGATTTCTGTATGCAAAGTCCAGCCCACCTCTAGGCTTTTAAATGCTGTCACTTGCTTAGATAGGTAGTGGCAAAGGAAAAGGTGGTGGCAAATGAAAAGGACATGCAGGATACACCATATTTATGGAGCAGGACCCGTTTTGAAGTTCACATATATGTCCAGGTCACCTGCACTAAGTCTTCACATCTCTGTTGAGATGGTTTACTATGTTTGCCACCCTTATTTTTAATATGTGAACTTCAGCCAGTCTGGGGAAACCATAGCTTCTTACTTTGGCTTTTTCAGGATAAAGAAATCTGTTTTCCATCAGTAGATAAACTTTGTTAAGGCAAGCAATAAATTAACAATTACAAAATCTATAGAGATAAGAATACTTAATTGAAAAATTTACATTAAACCAAGAGCAAAGTAAATTTTAAATTCATGGTACAGACACTCCCATATGATTATGCATTAAAAATGGTTATACTATAGGACACTCAACTCAAAAAAATCTGCATAGTATTTTCTTTACCTCCTTCTATCCAACAGATCACATATTGTTACTCAACATGCATAAAAGTAAGGGAATCTTGCTTATCTTCCATGAACAAGTGTGAGAATCTTATCAATGCTGTAGCTTATAAATGTATTTTATCAGTCAATGGCAAGTATGCACTAGTAGAGACCGGCTACTACCATCAGCAGTAAGATGCTCAATGTAAGATACTAAGATAATAAAGCCATATTGGAGACGTTTCTCTTCGTAGCTCCTGAGCCAAATGTTGCTGTCTGTTACACCCATAGAATGTTCATTAAATTCAGTCACCTGAATGTAGACCAGGAAAAACAGAACATGATTTTGACTTGGCAAATTTGAACTAATTTTACAGTAGACTAGCGGACACCACTAGTAACTTATTTTGAGAAGGCTCTTCTGTTGTTTCTAGTTTCACCTGAAAATGTTGTTAGGAGATTCAAACTTTGCGAGTCATTGGATTCACGTCTAAAATACATTGAATAAGGCAGCAGTGCCCTAAAAAGCAGAACTGCAACAACATACCCCATTCTGAATTATATTTATGTGATGCATTAATTTGTCTCGTTTTAGCACTTCTCCATGTAAAATCAAAGCCTAAATATTAAGCTGCACTATGTTCAATGGCATTTTACTTATGATTCCTTTCTGTTCTCACTTGTCCAGCCATAAATATCTCTTCTTTCCCTTTTTCAAGTCAACAGTACAAATATTTACTGTATATTTCACCTCACAGTTTCAGTACTTGTATAGTCCTTACATATTCAAATCCTTTCATTCATACTTGTTCACTAGTATTTATTCCTTTCATTCTAAGCTTTGGTTCTCTGCCTGCAGGGACTCAGCAATGCACTCCTTAATGTACACATTTCTAGTACCTTCTTGTTTGGACACTGTCCAAGGCTGGTATTCATAAAATGTTAATATTTGGTTCAGACAGGAGAAATACATTCAACACTGATCTAAAATTTGGAACTATTTTATCATTTGATAAATCCAAGTTGAGGAGCACCAGTGACTTACTGGCCCCATTTGTGTCTACTGTTTGGGATGATTGAGCTCTTCCAAGTACAGCAGCCTAAGTTAAGATCCTGGAACTGTTTTCCTGGGGAAGTGGTCACAGCACCAAGCCTGTCTGAGTTCAAGAGGTGTTTGGACAACACTCTCAGGCCCATTGTGTGATTCTTCAGGTGTCCTCCGCCAGGGCCAGGAGTTGGGCTTGATTATGCTGATGGGTCCCTTTCAATTCTATGAATCTATGATTCGGTGATTCTATGATTCTATGATGGAAAGATGCTGGCTGTAACCGTGCCTTTTTTTTCCTAAGGATAGCTGTTTTCCTTAAGTTCATACACTATGGAGCTGTTTCTCAGCTAACAAGTACTGGAGACAGGCTAACAATCATCCCACAGTCCTTTCAAACTCGGGCAGAAGCCCAGGACAAAGCTATGGTCCTCACTGGGTCACTCTGCACTGGCCACTCCCTTTCCATGCAGGCCTGGCAGGAGGACATGTACCCACACAGCCCTTTCACCACCCCCACCTTAGCCAAGGAAGCTTTCTAAAAGGACCTTTTCCATGCACTTTATAGCCTTTTTCTCTGCCATACAGGAAAGAGCAGCATTCACATAGCTGATAAGCAGTCCCATTAGCTCATGCACAGCATCTTTCCTTAAAAAGGAAACCCAGCCCTACCACCTTGCAAATAGCTGTGCAGAACAGCACCCTACAACTCAGGCATGACTGAGCTTCTTTCAGTATCAGCCCTGATTATTATCTCCATGAGGAATGATTCCACTTCCACATAGAATAAAAATTACTCTAACCTTCAGCCAGAGCATTAGGGAGTGAATCAGTAATATTTTCCCCTTCACATTTCTGAGAACACACAGAGGAAGAAATAAAAAATTAAAAATATTAGATATTGCCTTTTGACTTGACTGCTAACACAATAAAGCAGCATTGTAAACTGAATCATGGAAGTCTGCAGTCTTCATTGCTCCCTTTGCTGGTATTACTTCATGGATATTGGAGCCCTTAGGGAAACTGGAATATGAATAAAGATTTTTTTTTAAATCAGCCGTTTTTTCTTGGTTCTGTTTCTAAAAATAATGCAGTTTGCAAAAAACAGAAGGTTTGGTTTATAACACAAACAAAATTGTTACATTCTGAATGGGTTGTAAGTACCTGATTCTTTGCCTTTTTACTCATCCCTGCTAAAAAAAAAAAATCTGCAAATCCATTTGCTAACCAGCTGCACCTCTGTACTGAACAGATAACAACCTGTGCAAGCCAGGCTTTGCTGTGAATCGGTGCTGATAGGCCTGAATCTCATAGCTTTTTTTAAATGCTAATGACAAGAAACATTTCCTAAGCCAAAACGCTCTTGTAGATCTGTCTACTTCTATTATGACTGATATTTGCTTGTAAGTACATAGAACACTTGTTCACTGTGCCTTATCTGCTATGGTGCAGCATGCTGACCTACATACCATTCAGCACAATATGATGCACAAACATCTTCTAAATAATTTTTCATTTTCGACTTAAAAACAGTAGAGGCAAAATAGGATTGCTGCAAATCTAACAAAGAGATGGCATTATTTCCAAATAAAAATGTGCATTTTTCCAAAGAATTTATTTGTCTAGCAGCATGAAGTTCATACATAGCAATGCTTAAAAAGGGTGTTGAATTGCGATTAGGAAGGAAGGACTTAGGAAGAAGAACAAACCACATCTTTTCTACTTACAGAGAATAATTAAGCCAACTTATTTCTCATAACAATTAAAAGTTCAGCCTTTCTGAACCATGTTTTTGCAATGTCACTAAATGCTGCTGATATAAGAATGCTGTAATAAGTGTGATAATAACAATAAAGAATGATGGATAGAAAAGGATACAGTAGCTAAGGGAACAGAAATGATAGTCTATTACCTGCCATTGTCAAGCTAAACAGAAGTACAGTATTTATGATTTTTGCTGTGATGCCTGCTATGTCATATAAGCCCAGTCTTTATGATGATACTTGTCTACTGAATGAAATAATTAATATGTCAGTTTTTATTGTAAATAAATATATGTCTTCCCAGTGGCCAGAAGTTATTTATATTAACAGTAGCACAGCCTCATATCTATCAAAAGCTTGTTGAGGAAAATGTACTTTAAGAGCTAAATTTTAAGAGTAAAACAGAAAATCTCCATAAATTCAGAGCTTTCCTAATCAATTTATATTCTGAAATGTTAAAGAATGGCAGAAAAAGAAGCCTGCTCAAACAATAGAGAAAATAGAAATGCTTTGCCTTAGCAGGATAGAGTAGTCCTAACTCTAAAATGTATATAACTATAAACGACTTCTGCATTGTAAAATTTGGTACATAAACCTAAATTAAAGGCATTTTTATAACAATCTGGTTTATACATGCACTGAATTGAGAAATATTTATTGCCCTGTTATTACCTTCAGATTAAAAAAAGAAACCCAAACAAGTATACAAATTAGAGGAAGTATCAATGTTTAATCATATAAGAACTTTAAATTAATGATGCAGCATGTATGTACCATTTATTCATTTTCTAAGAAAATACTGAATTTTCATATCCACAGTCACTACAACTGTTTTGTTTCTGGTGAAACATATGGTCCAGGAATCAGCTTGATTGCAATTTTAAACTGCAAAAATGAAAATAATTTGGGGACCAATCAAAGCTGCAGTGAGGTCAATAGAAGCATTTCCACTGATGCCTTGGAGCCCTCGGTCAGCCTGTTGGCTGTTTTATCCCAGGCTGTTATTCTGTTGCTGTATTTTAGAACCAGTGAATGATAAGAAGAAATAAAATGTTTGGTACTTTTACCTATTAGCCATTGATTTATTTTTAAAACAAAAGGCTATCTGTAAATTCATGTCCGAATTGGTCAAAACTCACATCCTATTTTTGTTTCACTATGTACCTCCTTGTACACAGTCCAGAGACAACATCTCTCAGACAAGCCACTGACTTCTATTAAAGTGACAAGCAGTGTCTTGACTCACATTACTTATATATCATTAATGAGAATAACATCTTTTAAATCCACAAGTAGCTTGATGAGTCCAATGAAAAAATGGTTTGCAGTGGTGTGGCTTCCAGAAATAGATTGTTAGAGACACTGATACATCTTATGGCATTACCCTGCAATTGATGCTACCTTTGGTAGATTTAACTCTATAAGTGAGGTGGATTTCCCATTCATGTATCAGAATTGTTTCCCAGGTTCCTTTTTAATTTTGCAATATCTATCAGAAAAACTTTGGTCCAGACCTGCACCTGCTATTCATTTAAATAGGGGGTACATATAATTGCTACTGTGCTCAGCAGTTATGAGCCCTATGATGTTAACAGAAGCATAGATCGGGGATCAGACTTAACTATGGTGTGTCCATGATCCACGTGTTGCACACCAAAATCATGGACTACTAGATTAGCTATAACTAGGGTTCAAATCATTCCCTGTGCTCAGGAAAAGCTAGTCTTGACAGATTCCCGGTCAACTGGGCTTCAACATTTTATACTGGTTTGTGTCCAACCCAAATACACAAAGAGAGTGTGAACCCAATCTGAGATGAAGTGGTCAGTGCAATATTCAAGCTGAAGTGTTTCTACTCACACGTGTCCAACTTTGGCCTGCAGTGGCACATGGGTGGAGGCTTACATGTAAACAACATGAGTAGTAGGCAAATCCAGGCTGTGAGTGCCTGAATGACCTTGTAACCACTGGCATAACTTTTATGATCAAGAACTATATTAATCACAAAGACCCCTGCCCATATCTTATTGGATTACCTAAGATGGATACTTCATGGTACATTGCACCTGGACTTGTCTTCTGAGCCCAGCAAGGCTTGTGTGACTTTTAATTTTTTGTTTCTAAAAGGAGTAACAGAGAGGAAGTCTCTAAGATACAGATTGCTGAAGTCCTTTCTCGTATTCATTTCATTAAACACACACATATCTGCAATAGAGGTTGTTGTGATGCACCTTTTACAAAAGAGCATGACTTATAAGGGTTACAAGTCATATTCAAAGTCTAATGGGAAATCCGTAAAGGAATGATGGAATAAATTTCACATATCTCTCTTCATCTTTGTTTAGGCCAGCACATAATATGGATTATTTCTCTTTCAGCTATAGCTCTTCTAAAACACTTGCATTATTCTTAAATATGCACAGGACACAATTTTCACCCTCTAGCAAGAGTACATGCAGTAAATATTTCTATTCCAAAGGCTGATTCTTTTCCATCACACTGTACTTGTCATTGGCCAAATAAACCAAGTCTTCTAACACAACACTGGAAACATAGCTAGTGTCTGCATATTAATTAGCCTTCCTGACCTGAATAGACTATTACCTAGGGCCCTGGCCTTCATTTCCTAGGCACCCTAAACTCCACTGCAATGAACAAAACGAAAGACAAGGCCTTTATTTTGGAATTACATCTATGAAAATATTGCTCTTGCCTAAGAGATGGGATTTCTGAAAATGCCGTGGAGAGTTTCTGACACTGCACAGAAGAACCGCATTGTTTTGTTCCACATGAGGTCTTGTGCCCCTCTAAATGACTGTCACCCAAAACTTAGACCATCCTTTGTGCCTTAGAAAAAATATGGAAAGTATGGTTAGGGCTTCTATCATTTTGACCAAATATGTGTATAACTTAAAACTGTTCTCTATTTTAATAAAAGAAAATGAGGTAATACTGTAAAAATAACTTCCTTTGATCCTAGAAGCACTTTATTACAAGGTTTGCAAGCCAACTGGAATGAAAAACTTTTAAATAAAAAATTAATGCAAAAAAGCGGAGCTGGGAGATAGATAGATTTAAGAAATATTGCCTTTTTTTTTTCTACTCAGAGCCTCTGCAAAAAATATTTTTGTTAAAAAAAAATATGATTCCCCTTTCAACTCATTCCAGGTACAATTTTACAGGTAGGCTCTGTGACTCATCAAATCCAGCTTTGAAGATGCACCATAACATAAAGTATTACAATTATCATATACCCTAAAAGCCAGTTTGGAATCCAACTCAGTAAAATTTATTAATGATTTGAAGAAGGTGGCAAATTCACACATGATGTTTAATTGGGAGCTACAGAGAGCAGATATATTCACAGTGAATGAAGAGAAAAGCAACGTCTCATTTTAATTTAGAAAAAAATTAAAGAAAGTTACTAAATCTGTTTAACAATTACTTGAAACTTTGTTTCTCAGAATTGTGTTTTCTCTAATGCATTTTTTCCCCAGAAATATTGTCATGTATGTAAAATGGACACCTGCAAAGGATTCAGCCTTTTTAAAATTACAGATATGCCTTCTCACCCTTTGCATTGCTGCAGAAGGCAGTGCTTGATTGAGCTGAGTTTGATAGTAGAGAAAAAACAGTATTTTAAAAATACAAGGAATGTGATGTGAGAGAAGAAATTAACAGGAAATGATAGTGGCAAGAAGGAGGGGAACTTGGAAAGGCCTGTGAATGTTTTTAGGCAGGGAGACAATAGATTGTAAATGAAAGTGTAAAATAAAATGCATGTATGCATCATGTCAACTCAGAAGAAAATAAGTAAGGAAGAAAAAGACATGTAAATATTTGAAAGGTGACTGAGGCCACACAGGCTATGAATTCACCTGTAAGAAGCCGTGCAAACCCTATCATTTGCGACATTTAAAATTGGACTGTCCATGGATCTAGAAAATGCTCTCTGGAGAATAATCTAATATTACAGGGAGGTAAATTAACAGACCAGCAAGGTCTCTTCCATTCCTTATTTATGTGATAAATCCATTGTAAAAACACTTACACCATAAAAATTTATATCTTTCCACAATGTACACGGAGCAGCCCAGTTCTGGAAGAGGCTGAGCAGCTGCTTGAAGGGCACAGGTACCTCGTGCTTCCAGTGGAGTAATGACAAAGCAGCGGTTATATCCAAATTACAAAAAGAAAGAAAAAAAACCCCACCAAAGTAAAGACAGTATCTGACAATGTTCCATGAACAGAAGCCCATTAAAACTAAGAGGACATTTGCCTTTAAATGGATGGATATCATTATGCATGCAAAAGTGCCCAAAAATAAAAAGGCAGAGTGGCTGCATTTCGAGGAAACAGTTGAGCAGCAGCAACAATTACCTTAGCAATTGCAGCACACGGGCTCTCTGCTCTGCAGTCTAAAATGAGGACATTCCCTTTGCTGTGTGATTTACTTTGAGTATGCTGCAATCTTCTTTTTCCTCAGGTAAAATGTCAATGAGCAGTGTCCCAAATGTTTTCCCTGATCTTGTCAGGAGTCACTTTGATTCCACAAGAAAAAAACCACTAAAAACCCCCAAACTCTCGGCTATGTTAACACTGCACAAAAACTCACGAAAAAGAGGAGCTGGTATGAGATGGGAAGCTCATGCCAGGCAAGGATCACACAGGACTGCCGCAGTGCAAAGAACGGATCCAAATCAGCCTTTCCACAGTCTGAGCAATAATGTGTTCTAGCTTGGGGCCAGCATGCAGACTGCACTGCATCTCTATCAGGTTGCCGAGGTGCCACAGAGAGGGAGGTCGTACGAGTGAAACCGAGTGAAGACAAAAGGATTTGGCCCTTAGCTTAGATGGCAGGGAGATGGTCTGCAGAATTTAAAGACCGTGTACCACCATAGATAATCTTATGGTTGGATGGACAGACGGATGGATGGATGGATGGATGAATGGGTGGATGGATGGATGGATGGATGGATGGATGGATGGATGGATGGATGGATGGATGGATGGATGGATGGATGCAGGGAAAGATAGATGATATTGTTTAAGATACCACATGATATTCAGGCTTTAACAAATATATACATCTCAATACATATTTATTACTCCTAAGTACTTGGCCTTACCTCTCTGTATTTACTGCATCATGCATAACTACTGGACTGTGAAAAGCAGAAAGTACCTTCTCTGTCATGGCAGAGCATAAAACATCAATGACTGAGTTTTTTCATTTGTCAGCAAAAAGAATGACAGAGTAGATCTGAACTGAGATCAAAGAAACGGGAAAATGATGCCTTTACATTGTTAAAAGCCATTTCCCCCATTTTTGCATTAAGCCTCACTGCAATAAAAGGGAGAAAAATGCTAAGTGGCCCCTCTGCTCAAACATGGTTGGCATGGATTCAATGAAAGTCTGCCATGAGAACTGCACTCAACCAGGAGTGTGTACCTCTGCCTCCATGGTTACCACCCAGCCCTTGGGTCACAGCATAGTGGTAGCACCTGCTTATTCAACTGCACCCTCATTTTACATTATTCACTGGTAAGTGAATTTCTTTTCCCTTCTTCGTGCTCTAAGTAAGGCTTCTGGCATGGGGAACAAATGGAGCATTCTTAGCAAACAGGTTATTTACACTTCTGAATTTAATGTTGAGATGTAGCGTTAATTCTTTTTTTCAGGGATATGGGGAACTGTACTTCTCAGAGACTCTAAGAATTGCTTTTAAGTAGATATTGTGATGTGTTCTATTTTGCAGAGCTGCTGAGCTGGAAGTCTAGTGTGAACAAGCGTGTATTCCAATAACCATTGGTGACAGGCACATTCCCAGGTCAGAGATTTTTTTGGCTCAAAATCCCCACCCAGTTTTCAGGAATAGGCTTTTTCATGGAAATAATAATAAGAAAAGTCCAGGAAGACAAATCAGTGGGATTTAATAGCCTACATGTGGAGGTCAGAAGTGTATTTGTGGATCAGTAAATGGAAAGCTGTATTTTAAATATCCATCTTGATGCTCAGTTCCTGAATAGAATGAAAATAGCAAGACAAAGAGAATCTTAAAGGGACTGTAAGCTGATCTACTGATGCGACAGCATGATAGCAATTTATATGTGTGTCTGTTTAGTGCAGATTTACAGTAGAACCTACAATCTCAGCAACAAAACCCTGCAATCTGAGGTGCTCTCTGAAAGTCACAGCACACGCACAGGACCAAAAAGAAGGAAAATTCCCATCAGTTTCATCCAGGAAGTTTTCATCTGATTTTCCATCAGTCAGAAGAGAGGAAGGTCATTTTGGGAAAGACAAATGAATTGTGGTGTACCTCCACAGTTCAGTGTATGCTATTAGCATGTTCTAGTTTGTATCATCAGTTTCATAGTTAAAAATATAAGCCTAAAAGTCATGTTTAGCACATTATCAGTAACTTGCCACTGCTAGTGAGTATTTAATTATTAGGGACACAGGTGGTTTTCACCACACAGGCCTAGAGCAATTTTGTGTGTTCAAGAATAAAGTTTTCTCCTGATTGCCATTCACAGGAACATAGAGAGTTGTCTTTTTTTAGGCCTGCACTGCCTACTCTAAACCCCAAATACCTCATTTTTCATTCTTTCCACCCTTCTTATACAGGTGACTGACATAGTAGCCGTCAGCCGATTCCTGAACAAGATGGAGAAGGCACAGGCCATTTGCTCTGGCACACTCATCCAAACATTCACCTGCACAGCAGAAAAATCCTTCCATGGAGCAGTGCAGCTGTCCTGGCCAGCAGCAGGCTATGCACAGCTGGAGACACCTGCAGCCCCTCTGCCCTGGTGGTGGTCACCCTGGGAGGATGCTGGCCATGAGCAGCACCAACAACCTGCTCACTGGAGAGCCTTCCAGGGCCACACACATAACACCTGCAGGTAGGGAGGTGAGTAGCAGGGGTTCTGGGGGTTTGCTGCCAGCATGAGGTCCTCTGATGTCACCACTGGAGCAGCAAGGAGGAGTTGGTTTCAAGTCAGGGGTCCTCCAGTCCCTCTGACCTGCTGGAGCAGAATTTTTGTCATTCAATGGCTCCTCAGAGAAACTCCTTTCCCTAGACTCAAATACTCACCTAAGACACCAGGCCTAGATTTGGGGTAAGTATACAGTAGCTGTATAGGCACAAAGGTAATTGATGTCACAGGACAAAGCCTTTTTTACTGGTATGCTACAAATCTGAAGGGATACATAAAAGCCAAACTTAAGCATCAGTAAGATTTATCACTGGAAGGCACAAGCTTTATGTCATCAATACTGTAAAGTAAGAACTGTGTATCCATAAAGTGTAGAGCCAAGCAGCTGGCACCACAGAAAATGTACATACAGATGCTGGGTATAACTTTGTCTGTGGCCTCACTCATACTACAGGACCTTTTGCTTTTTAAGAACATCTTTTGTTTCTGCATGAAGCTTGGAGCTGGTTGCTGGGAAAATGAAAGGCTTATGAAGGAAACAATTGGAAACATAAATTTAGGCACCACATTTACCAGGAAACTAGAGAGTACATGCTAAAACCAACTAATCTACTTGGTTATAAATGGGCAAACACTATCGATCTACTCCTCAGACACTAACGAGGAGCATCAATGGAGGAGGCTAAATTCCATGCTGAAGCCCAAAAAGAACAGAGGAAGAGTCTGTGACTAGCTTATAACACAGCTCCCTGTTTGAAGAAGGCAAGATATCAGTTTTCCCTGTACTTTGAGGCTGGGGCAGGGGCAAAGAACAGTATTTTGGAATAAACTCTAGTTGCTTAGAAAGGTGTTTGCCGTGCCTCAAGCTGCTTCTGGACAGGCAGGTGGGAAAATTGGCTTCCTACCAGCAGAGCTCCTAATCCTCTACCAGCAATGTACAGGAGGCTGAAGGGGGAAAAGTACTGATGCTTGTTTATGGAAGGGTGGAAGTATGCACGTGAAGTGTTCGTTGCAATCTGAGGGAGCAATGCCGACTGGGCTCACACTAACACACACTGGTCCAGACTCAGTGTGCTGGTTCAAACTGACCATTGCCACCTCTCACGTCTAGTTAGATGAGGAGGCTGGGGAGGGAAGGGGGAGTCTACATTTCATGTGTGACTTCTGCTCCAAAAACTACAAAGTGAGAAATTGGAAACTTCTTTGTTCTTTCACCCTGTTTGTTCCTTGCTTCTCAGTATACCTGCAATGCTTTCCCCTCCCCAACCATTCCTGATCTTTCCTTCTCACAAACAATTGCACAGCTGAGTAATCGCGTTTTGATAGTAATCCAACTTTCTAAATTTGAGATCAGTCTAGAAAAGAACAACATTCCCTTATTATAACAGTATATCACATCTCATCCCCCACTTTCAACACAGCATCCCAGCAAGTTCCCACTACCCATCTGATGAGGAAAGGAGGTAGGTAACTTTCTGCTGAAGACAACATCTCTCTTGCCTGTTTGCACTGGAACCCAAGTTAAACTTTTTCCAGCAAGCTTCTCAGAGGAGAAGGCCAGAGCTGCAGCATTGAATGGCTCTCTCCTCACATTGGAGCTGTCAGCTACAATCAAAGCATCCATGTATGGTATTTCCAGTGGAAAAAAAAAAGTACACAGATGTATAGTTTGCATTTATGTACTGTAGGGACACCCTTGAATCGTGTTAAAAAATGTCAGTCAAGACATCTGGTCAGCTGTCCTAATCCATATTGGGGTTTTTAGACTACTGTTATGCCCCAATATGCTTTGAACATTGCCAATATGCTTTCTCTGCAGTAGCAGCAGTGTGTCCCCTTTGGTTTCACAGCCCATCCCCGGCATTGTTTTTTATAGTGTCACGTACAGAGCAAAATGAAAAACCACATACTGTATCTCGTGTGTCTGGCTAATGAAACTGGTAGGACAAACCTTGTGTGATTAGGAACAGGGACGGATTGGCTTAGGTCTAGTTCATCTTGCGGACTGCAAAAAGAATCAGCTGTCACTTGTGCCATGCAGCAGATGGACAGTTTGCATCCGATTTACATGCAGGCGCCAAAGCCTTTAGAAGCTTTGGCAGCCCACTTGCCATCAGGCAGCAGACTTTGATGTCCTGCAGATGGTTCCAGCAGCCATCTTGCGCTCGCGGTGCGCGGCGCTGTTGTGCCTCCTCGCCGGCGCCGGCCCGTTCGCTCCGGTGCCTTTGGAGCTGCCGCAGTGCGTGGTGCCTACCCAAGGCTCAGCACCCTTTGGCCGCTGCTGAGGCACAGTTGCATTTTCATTTCAATACAAAGCTCCACTGTGCTTTGCTTTTATGGCAACTGCGTGCTCGCACCCACATTAAAAATCCTAACAGTGCCTACTGCAAGCTGTCCCCCCGCTCTCTACGCTGAGTTTTGCTGTGCTTCACATTCCCTACCTAGAACCCCGACAAACCCACCACCCCCGTTCCCTTCAACTGTAGAAGCATAATTTCAGAATAACCGTTGATCCAATTTCTGTATGAATTTAGCTCACCAATGCAGCTTTGCCTTAACACGGTTCAACCCGTCCTAGGTAATGACACGGAACAAAGAGTTTTCTTCATGGTGGTCAGGCTAATCTTGCTCCATGAATAGCCCAGAGTAATCTATCAGCAGTGGAAAGCAGTGGCTGGAGGTCTTCCAAAATCAGCTCTTTCGCATTTGGTAGGAGCAGTTAGGAATTCTGACTGGCACTATTCGTCGGGAGCCATGTCATCACGCTACAGAAGGGACTGCAGTTGTCCCCACTAGGTAGGATCAGCCCACCATATTCTACCACATTTTTCCATGCCTTGGGTATTACTGGAAGTTCAGCAAAAAGTCTCTGATGAGGCTTTAAGAACCAACCTAGAAGAGGNACACACAGACACACTCACACACACGTATAAATTGACAATTAATGTGGACTGGTTACAGCCAGCAAACAGAAGAAAAAAATAAACAGTTAATTAGAGCTTTTGGAATCATTCTTATATATACAGTGCATCATTTGCAGGTGCTACAAAAGTGAAAAATAACCATTATAATTACTAGTATTCAAAGATTCATATTTTCCCCCATGTAATTGATTTAGGATTATCAGTTTTCTTGTAGTTATACAAAGGGCCTGTCAAGGTGTTTCCACACGTGTTTGGCTCATGCATGTTCCAAAAACAAGTCAAAATGCCATTGTATTTTACACGGCACAGTTAAAGTGACTCTGAAAAATAGGCCAGGTTTTACCTGGATCATTATCTCAGTTAAATTATCTTACATACGTTTTAATTTTTTTTTGTTCATACTTTCTTCATCTTTTTTTCCTCTCTCTTTCTTTTTTGTTAAAATACATCTGTGTTTGTTGACTGCCCCAGATTATATCTAAGTGAGGAGTGGGAGTACTTGCACCTGGTACAGTATATGTAGCTTAACAATACATATCATTACATTATTTACAGCTCATTTTATGTTATTCAATAGTAAACTGCAGATTAACCCTTTGAGAGCCTGGCTGGTGCTACTCAGTGAGGCAGAGGAGCTCGGCATTTTTCAGGGCTGTGGGAGTACATCTAAAACTGCATTCATAAAGATGGCAGTGTGCTCATTATAACGGAGATCACCACCAGAGCCAGCTAATTCCTCTCCCAGGAAATCTCGTCCGTAATCACATTCCCTACCACACCACGCTTGTACTTCTGCTGATAACACAGGTTATAAAAGGGACTCACTCAGTGCTGGAGTCAATTAATGAACAGGCTTTTTAACCTCCTTTATTGGAGTACATTCGGCACCAAAGGGACCCGATGTTGTGCTGCTGGCAGGAAAAGGGCCCAAGAAATGCCACTTCAGGATGCTTCAGGCCGGTGTCCAGTTCCCAGAAATGGGCATCACGACTGACCTCATTCGGCACTGACTCAGCAGCCTCAGCACCCAGAGGAGAGGAGACAGCACTGAGATAAAGCCTGAAGAAACACTTTTCCCACTGTCCAGGGAGGAAAAGTTATCTCTGACCAAAGGACTGATGGATTCAGGCATCGCCTTCACTTCCCCTGCAGCTGGAAAAGGACATGGGTCACAATCTCCTATTGTGTTTGTTTCTGTGGAATGGTTTGGGTTTTTCTCCAGGCAAGAGAGGGAGAAAGGCAGGGAAGTTGCACAAAGGCAGGCAATATAGAAGAGGAAATGAAAATGACAGGATCTGGGGTGACAGACGTCAGGACAGGGAAACTTAAACACGCAGTGCCATGCAAAACCTTTCCCTCTATTTTAGCAATATTCAGCGTGGTCACACCAGGCAGAGAAATGCACAAACTGGCCTTTCCTTTCTCCAGTAATTTGTTTGGCATACAGCACACGTATCTGTCAAAATGTTGTGTATGCCATGCGGTGCCGAGATAATTTTTCTGTGGTAAGCACCGAAGTAGGAAGGGGCTTCTGCATCATAATGCTCCTATTCCTAACCTTTAAATACTCATCAATATCTCTGTTGCTGAATTAATCAGTCTCAAGATTATCAGCAATTTAGTTGCATTTTGTTGGTAATTAGCTTGATAAATTAGCATCCGCAATATAAAACTTGACATCTTATTGTTCCCTCAGTTTTATGGTACTTCTGGAAAAAAATCCAAACCAACCAAACAGCAGCTTATTTTAAAAAATGATCATTTCTATTACAATGAATACAGATACCAAAACCAAAGTTTGACAAGCTTAGTAGCTGACAGAAACAAGCTCCATTGATATCCACTGGGCAAAATATCAAAGATGAATAGCTCATAATGCAAACTTCAAAAGTATGGTTTAAAAAATAAAATTTGAATCCGTTCGCTGTGGGCAGCTGCTTTTTGTGAGTAAAATAAAATAAATGTTCAATGAATTAATTTTCCACATTTTCTGTAGAAAGACTGAAAAATAAACTTTGAAACATGAGGGAACTGAGAATTAATAGGAAATAAATGTATTTATTCCAGCAAGTCCCTCAAAGCTATCTGAATTTCCTCAAATCAGGTAAAAAAAAAAAAAATCTTTTCTTCTAACCCTACTTTTCAATTCTGGGCCATATTACTACATCCTGGGGAGACCCCATTGTGCAGGACACTAATGTCTTTTTCTGTTTTGGGGGCAATTTCAAAAAGACCTGTGAAGGTTTTTCTTTAGCAGCATCCAAAGGCAAGCCCATACTATCATCTCCTCATTTTCATGATGAAAGGAAAGAGTGGGTAGGTATCTTTCACAGAAAAAAAAAAAATGTTTAAAATATAGCAATTTAGCAGTACAGATGTGGTATTATAAACTGAAAATTCCTCAGCATTTTGCCTTAGCCATTATTCCTGATGTAGAAAACTGTGCTAATAGAAACATTCCTATTAATCTGAATTTGAGATATTTCATACAATGTATATTACCTTTCTGCTGCCTGCAACCTTCTGCCAGGTTTTTTTTCCCCCCTTTTTTAGGAGGTGCTTTGAGAGGAATATACCATGAGAACAATACACAGCTGCTGCTGTATAGAGATATCTAATTGTCAATATTGTGGAATTTCTACAGCTTATTACTTGCATTCAGTCTAATTCTGGGCAAATTGCCAGTCACTTCAGGGACATTCAAGTGAGCCATATTACACGTGGTACGGCATCACAGCTTTAAGATACCCGGCTGTTTTGCCTCTGGCCAGGGAATGTTTGTACCAATGCTACCGAGTGAAGGGGGGTAACTACAAATAAAATGAAATTTGTATTTTTTCAAGTGGGCTGCATTTCAAGCCCAGATGTTAGTAATGAAAGATTCAATTTAAGGATTTAAATTACAAATAAATAAAGTATGAAACAGATGTGATTTTTAAGGAAGTTCAAATTATCCAGGAAGAAAAATATCTCTGTGCATGACAAAGTAATAGGGATTGTCTTGAGAGTCTGTTGAAAACAATCTGCTGTGCTAGATACACCCTAAGGACAGGATTGGTTTGGAATGGGAAGGACTGGTGGAGCTTGTCATTAAACAAAAATTGTGTTTAATAAAACTTTATAACCGTGATTAATCCTATGAGGCCCTAAAGGAGTTTGCAGTTTCTGATAAACACATTTTCCTTGTTTGCAATGGTAATGATATTTTGAAGTGAATGGAATCTGAACAAAAAACTCTAAGGGTAAAAAAGGACTTGTCAGGTACCACCTATGAAGAAATTACCATAGCACAAAAGAAAGAAGGGCCACCCACAAGGGAAACCTTAGATTATATGTTTGAAAGAAGGGGGGAAATTATGGGTCGATACAGGTCTCTCTTTACAGTAGTTTCATCACCACAGAATTGCCTATAAAACCCACAGAAATTATTTGAGGCCATCTCGCATGTGAAGATTAGAATCCCACATGTACGATGCAGGTGCTCACTGGCAAAAGAATTAAGTACTGGAGCTGCTGCAGTAATTTTAGGCAATGTGTATGCAGAGAGCAGGGAACATCACTCAGTGTGCTTGCTTTGCTGACCAGCACAGTGTCCCAGGGTTGCATGTTTAAAAAGTCACATTTTGCAGGGAGAATGTGCAAGCAGTAGATATTGATGGTGATGATGATTAAGGATCTAATTCAGCGAAGTGTTGAAGAACACACCTGGCTGTAAGCAGTGAGAGACATGCACCTCCTTATGTGCACCATGGACTTGGTCTGAGGAGGAGCCCATGCATTCCTCGTCACCAGAAAAATAATTTTTAAGGGTTCTGCAAGCAATTAAGAAATCTGTGTGCACAAATGGAACGTAGAAGGATTGAATAGCACGTTATAGAAACAAATATAGAAATATTTGCTATTCCCCCAAAAGGGTGTGGTATAGAATCCTTACACAATGGGGTGGAAGTAAACCAGGCCAGAATACCTGCAGTCATGACATGCTAAGCATTACCTGTCTTTTACCTGATTTTATTTTGAGATGCCATCTGTAGTAAGAAGATTTCTTTTTATTGTATATGCAACTATTATATTCTATATGTGCTACTTACCAGCCCTAGAATGAGTGATTCCAACCCCCTTGCAGAAAAAACCAAAAACAACCAAATCAAAAATCCAACAAAAAACAAACAGCTTCCTCTGGTATGAATACTCTAGCACTTCCCCGAATTGTCAGAAGCCCCTTCAGTTTGTCTTCATTTGGGACAAAGCCACATTTAGAAGTGCTCTCTTCAGCTGGGAAGTGTTTAGGTTTCTTTTTAATAGCAGAGAATAAACACTTTCAAGCTATGCGAAAACTTTTTTTTTTTTTTTAATTAGCCTTTTTATTTTTCTCAGTTTTATTCTATAGGGGTTATATTTGCTTGAAACCTTTTGAGTCCAGTTTCCTTGCCTGGCTATATCTGAGTTTAATATCAAAAGGTAGAGTGCAGCACAGCTTGCTACGTCCTTGCTCTTTGTGACGAATTTTTCATTTCCTACATCATTCACAGCTTCTTGCTGTAATTTCATATGGCCTGTACAGCACTGTATATATCTGGACCATAAACAGAGACAAAATCAGGTTGAGCTTTTATGAAAATGCGTCCTATTAAAGTGCAAATTTCTTTGCACCACCATATCACAAGCAGCTTTCACAGGAAAAGAAAAGAGTGTCAATCCAGCATCGACACACGGGTGGCTCCAATGGCCCAAAAGGCCTTTACAATCTCCAGCTTCTATGATTCCATAAAGATATGGTGCTACAAGGCAAAGCAAGGAATACTTTTTCCCATCAATTGTCAAATATTTCAGGTACTTCTATTATTAAGTATAACATAAAAAACATGAAAAGCAAAACTGTGTTGTAAGGCGAAAAGAAAACATGGAGCACTCAATTGCATACACTGTTGCTTTCTAGATTAACAAGCAAATGTCTTTTTTGAGGAGATGCTGGGGCACATTATACAGATATGTTGGTTTCTTCTCTCCATGGAGAAAAAGCTTTGTTTGTGAAGCACAGAAGTCCACACACATAGAAGAAAGAGAAAGAAACTAGACCAAAACCAAGCCAACACAACAGATCTGTATTCCCTTCTGGCACAGTGTCCTCATTAACTTGCAGTGAAAATGAAGGAACCTTAGTACCTTTCAAAGACACACTCTCTCAGGGTTCATCTCCATGGACCATGCACACCTTTAGCTAGCTTACACAAGGAAGTCTAACATATAAAAAAATCTGGTCGAATCACCCTATCAAAACCTATTAGTTAATGCTTCCTTCATAGTAATATACTATTAGAAAAGCATTAGGTCCTGAAGCAGTCATAGCTTTAAGGTGGCATTTATGTCCTTCTGGGACTGACTGGAACCAGGGCCCAGAGAAGACCTTGGGGTGTACTCAAAGACAAGTTTATTTTTGTGCATCATGCATTTATTGGCCCTCTGATATTTGTTTGCTTGGTTTTTCAAGTTATATTATCTTTAATTCTAATTCTCTTGTAGTGGCTAGTGCTGAATTGTATTTTTTCCCTCTTCAGATTCTAAGGTAATCATTTGAGGACTTATCTTCCAGTTAAATGAATTCCATACTGACAGTGTTACTTTACAATAGGAAAACAAGTAGAATAACAATTTATCATTTTTTATATGGCTGTGTACAGAACAGTGGCTCTGTTTCTTGTATTATTATTACAGCAGCAATTAAAAGTGCCAGGCAGGGACCAGTCCCCACTGCATTATGTGCTATTTAAACATAAAGTTCAGCCTCTCTAATAAGTTTACAGTCTCTCTTACTCAGTGCCAGACTTCCCTGCCCTCACACACTGGCTTCTTGCTACATCATCTTCAAAGGGTGACCTAAGGATGCCCTTGATCCTAGGCTTGTCTGCCATGAAGACCCAGACAGTAAACACTGTCTGTTCCTGGGCTCCAGGGTAGGCAGGTACACCCCTCACCCCAGAGAGCCCAGCAGCAGGAACACAGAGCCCACAGACTGCCTGCGAGGAGACCGACAGATGGGCTGCAACATCACCTGTAGCCGTGACTCTGGAGATGTCCTTCCACCCCATAATTTCAGCAGAGGGTTATCTTCCTCTAGTTACAACTCCACCATAGGGAAAAGATGGTGCTCTTTCCACTACTTTATAATCCATACCCAAGGACCTCATCACACAGCTTAACATATCCTTTTCTATGGTCTTTTAAGCACAAGTGCACATCTGCAGAAATATTTCTAAAGCTATATGTAAAGTTTAATGTATAGTGCATAAATAACAGATGCACAAGTGCATCTTGAGATGAAAAAATTCTGTGAACATATTCATAATTAGAGATTATAACACATTGCAGACTTCAGGAAAGATATTTTCTATGAGGAATTATAGGCATCAATGCATCACAGAGTGATGGGCTGGATTTAGACCATGAATCTCTTTCTCCAATTTATAAAGCTGCCAAAGTTGACACAAGAGTAGGTAAATTAATTGATAGGCCTTGTGCTATAAAGGTGTAGGTTTAAAATGTAAGCCTCAATATGCCATGCCTCCTGCCGAGCCTGAGGAATGTGAGGCTCCCTATGGGTTAGCCTATCACGGAGATGAGAGAAGTCCTGTGAGTCAGACCATTTTGCCTGTGGGGTTTAGAGACTTCCCTGCCCTGGGTTTATTCCCTGTGGTGCAGTGCCTGCCTGCTGCTGAGAGCTGGTGTGCACCCACCAGCACAGCTCCAGCGGCTCACCACACTTTGGGACCCTGGCTAAAGCCTCTGTACACATCGCCGACAAGTGTGGAGGTCCCAGCCTTCTCAGAGCTCATTTTGGATTAGTTGCACTAAACCTCATTGCACCTCCTGGACCCGCCCTTCTACTTGCTTTGCATGGACTGGTTAAAGCACAAATACAGGTGCTGCAGGTCAGGACAGTGTGGGAGAGCCTGCATGCTTTTTGCCAATACCATGCCTGATCCATGGGATAAAAAGACCACTTTCCAAGGACCTCCACCTGACAGCTTTCATGAGCACTGAATCCACTTTTGAAAAATGGAACCCCTCAATGGAATTAAAGCCTAGTAATACAGTTGTCTGTTATTTATTCTATATTTAATAATCCCTATCTTTGACACACATTGGAGATATGAGATGCTCTCATAAACTTTTTAAAATAAACCCATTTCTTTCCCAGGAGGTTCCACCTGACACGAGCCATTACTGAAGATTGACAGGAAAGTGTGCGGGTAGCCAAGACATGCTCTAAGACAAGAAGAAGATACTTAAATGATTTATTTGTGGTAAGGCATTTGAGAAGCTGTTTGGCCTCTGCAAAAAGGAGAGGGGTACTCTCCTTCCAAATGGAGGTAACAATTTAGGGAAAAAATTAAAATACAGAACTTGCCAATTTATTGCAGGCATTAGTTATCAAAACAGTGTTGGCTTTTTCACAACTATGAGCCAGATATCACTGGTTTCAAGCTAGCAAGTAGGAAAAGATAAGGACCGTGAAGTGCCCTTCGGAACCCTCCTCTCCCAGGAAGGGGAAGGGAGGTATTTTGATCACCCAATGTGTAGTAGGAGGCTGACAGCAGATCATGTTGAATCAGTTTCAAAGTTAAATGCAAACTGAACAGAAGTACATAGGCAAGAAGCCAGGGAATCCTCCCAGGAGTCTGGATTGCAGGAAATAAAACCTAAGTCTATGCACCACCAAGGATGCCTATCAGCAGACCATTAAGAAACACCAAGCCCTCCTCTACAGCTGAAAAAAAAAACTGGTGTTACCTCTCCCAAACAGAGGAACAGTTTTTCTCCCAGAGCTGCAGGTTTGCCAGAGGGGAGGTTCTAGGTCCATACCAGATTAGATCATAAATCATGAAGCAAAAGATCCCCGAAGCAACCTTCCAGAACGGGCAAGAGCTAGCTGAAGGCTCAGAAAAATCTTTCCACCATCTGTGCAAAGATGGAAGGGTCGATACAATGATTCTTCTTCTGAGTTGCAAGTGGCTAAACACAAAACAACAATAGACAAAAATTAAGACTTAAAATACTGTTAATTTTTTAATGCCTGCAAGCAATCTCTCCCTCTAATATTAGAAAAACAGGATTTATTGAGAGGATAAGTCTGTCATTTTTCAGACCAAACATTTTTTTCAACCTATTTTTAAGGAAGGGGAAGAGATGGGATATGGAAAGGTGCATGAGCCAGGCTGTGCAGTAGGGGCTGCTTGCAGATTTAATTGTACTGAGAGCTGCTGCCTCTCTTTATGTCTGCTAGATTTAAACCACCTTACACCACTAACAGATCCAAGGCAGCAAAGCACATCAACATGTGCTGAGCTCTAACTCACTCAGATTACTCACATGCCTAACAAAAATCATGTGCTCATGTGTTTTTCTGGGCTTCTCACACAGAAACCAGAAGCAATTTAGAAATGTTTTCACTCTTGAATGAAATTAAGAATTTGGGAGTAGTCAGCAGAGGCTTTTTCTACAAAACCTTCATTTCTTTGTGTCTCTGCAACTTGACATTCTGTTGTTTCTGTCATTTACATCTTGTTAATGCTGGGCAGGTGTTTTCCAGCACAGGATTTTCCATTTGCAGGATGTCAGAGGGACACACACAGGACAGTGGGATTCTTGGAAGCTGCAAGGGACTGGCAGCCTCTGAAGCTGCATGAGAAACAGCACGATGTCAAAATTTACTCTTCAAAATGTTTTAAGGTTCAGATGTTGCATCACGTATTTGGCTAAATTAAATTTCCCGGCAACTGTTTCCTTAAGCAAACATTTGTTTTCAAACCAATCCCAGATTTTTTATTTTTTATTTCCCCCCTCAATATAATATCTGATTCAGCAGATTTTAAGTACTCAATATATCTTTAAATGCCAATGCACAACAAGTATAGCAGGTGTTTAATTGTGGTTTAAATATCCACATTTTTCACATTTTACAATCACAATTAAAATTAAGCAATAACACCAAAGGAGTTCCGGTATGCAGCAATAATACTTACCCATATAGTGAAATTGATAAGGATCCAGATATAATGATGCCCATTGTAGTAACCCTGTGGTGACTGATTGCTATTCTGCTGTTAGCAAACAACTAAGAAATACTTTATTTTTTTCAGAATTATCAATTTGTTTCTAGGGTATGAGAACAGTGAAAACCTTGAGGGAGAAAGCAATAGTTAGTGAGGTATTAAAACAGTTCTATAACTAATAAAAACACTAAATCAAGTTAGATATGCAGCAGTGTGTCATTTCTATTTTAATAAAAAAGTACATTATTCTCTCCTCAAAATTACAAAATTTTATTTTTTTTAGTCATTGCCAACATAATCGGAAAGTTAAAAAAAGTCATAAATCTACAGTTTCTGGAACTGTCATTTATGTGATTTTCTATTCTTTAAAAAGACTGAGTATAGCATATGTATTAATAAAACAATCTTTTTGAAAAATTATTTGCATCATTGCTTAGAATTCTTTTAAGGGGAGAGCAAGGGGAATTTCAGATAAAAAAATGTTTGAGTTTCCTAACATTTCCATAGATGAGTGATCTGTGAAACACATTCTTAGGAGCCATACCTCCTACACATATTGTACTAGATGGTAAAATAAATCTAATGGATTCATACTGCACCACAAATCCTGTGGTATGGGAAAACCAACAGACAAACTGAGCTCCTCTAATGCGGAGACCTAAGTAATAAAATACACCATTCAAAGAATAACTGATGGTATCATCACAAATTAACATGAAAAAGATCAAATTCCTCATCTTCCAAAAATGCACAGCAAGAGAGAAGTGACTGTCACATGGCTGTGAATGGTATTTCTATAATTTGGGTGATCTGAAATTTATTGCTTATTAATATTTAATAACTCAATCCCATAGTTGTCTCTCAAGTAAATTTCCCACAGAGGTCCATAACATGTACAGATACATAGAAACAAAATCCAATATATATTTGGGAACAGTGATAAATAACCCAACTTATTGGTACCGTTCTGGTGGGAAGGGCCAGAGGGAAGTGGCATCTGCTGTGAAAGATGGTCACTTACTTGAGAAAAGGAAAATTTGAGACTTCTTGAGAATGGCACTCCTTCCAGACATGCTGAAACAAGCACACCATGATATTTCAAGCTTTGTTTTCTGCTCTGTCACCTGCACCATCAATAATATTAATTCTTTTGTGCACCTGGGAGGCCTGTAGCTTTATGGAAAATTAAACCTGGATGGAGCCATGTTGCCCACTCTTCCCTTTCTTCCTGAAATTAGAGCGAAAAACTGAGATTTTATGGGACAAGGTGAATGGAATGGTGACCAGCACTCTGCTGCATTCCCTTCCTTCATGTCCCACCTCAACTCTCCTGAACATACAGGGATAGTGCTAATCAAGAGTGTATCAAAGCATAAGAGGATCTGGACCTGTTCAGCCAAAATATGGATGCCCAGTCAAATTCACATGCCTTCTTCAAGCCCTTTCCGATGAAAATGTTTCACTTTATAAAAATATCAAGGCAATCTAGGGGGAAGAAACTGAATTTGTTTCATTTTATTTAAAAAAAAATGGGAATCTAGGAGGCAGAAACATTTTGACAGTCTTAAAAGCATGTTTTTGTTGACTTAGTGTAAGTCCAGCCTGCCCTCGATGGCTCACAGCTCCTTGGATTTGGACTTTGCAGACATTCCTGAGATGTTAACATTTCATCCAAGTCAAGAAAATGTTTACATTTCCAAAGCTCTTGTTGAATAGAAACATGGTTTCTTGCCCAGGTCTAGCAGATTAGCTCCCAAAATAAAGCATTTGTGAAAAGCTAATGCAGTTTAATTCCCATTGAAAGAAAACCAACCATTTTTAAATCCATTCTTTTTCCCACAGATGTACCATCTGGAGAAGGTCATGGAGGAGAAGAGATAAAGAATGGAAAGGAGCAGGATGCAGAAAGGCTGCCATGTAGAAGCCTCCAAATTTAGGTGAGAATATACGCTAAGGAAGGGATGAGCTACAAGAGAAATGAGTGGGTGGGAAAGAATTCTCTGTTGATGGCTGGCTGATGTGTGGCCATTGTATAAACAAGTCGTGATTAAGAGGTGGTTCCCATCATAAAAAGTTTACAGTCTAAATAATTCAAGCACACAAAGGACCAAAGAAAGAAAAATGCATTTTGTGGATGGGAAACCAAGGTACTTTGCTACCACTGTACTTTGTGTCCTTCTTATCTGACCCAATGAGCCTTTTCTTACAAATGCATTTTTGATGTGCTTAACAAAATGCATTCACTTCATGCAGTTGGCAGACTTAGTTGTTGCATCAAAAATAGTTAATGGCAAGTATCAGCATTTTTATATTTCTTTCCTTGTGCAAGTATTTAATAACAGGGAAATAGCAAACAACAGCTGTGTAAAGGGAAAGAGCAGTATAAATGAATGCTCGTCCTGCATCACAGGGAATGATAGAAGCCTAAGACTCAGACTAGGAACTTCCCCCAGATTGCAGTCAGGTGCATTTGTGAACAATCGGTTTGCCACTCAAAACTGGTCAGGGGAAATCTGAGGGGTGTTACTGTTCACAGATACCTTGTGCATATATGGGATCATACAAGGAAAGCATGAGCCTGCCTGTAAGTAGCAGAGAAAAAATACTCCAAAACTGAGGGATCTAAACAAACCAGGGATACCAAACAGATCCCATTGGGACAAAAACAATCACAAGGTCTGCACACAGGACAGCATGTTGAGAATGACTCCAGCTCAACTGGAACCAAACTGCCCCTGACATCCCTGAAGACAAGGGCTTTTGCCCAGCTGGGAAAGTCTGACTTGCGTTGCCTTTGCCTTTGATGGCAATACTGAGCCTCATTTTAGGAGAGTAGTGGATAAAGAGGGTTCTTTTTTTTTTTTTCCTCTCTCTAGGCTTCCTTGATCTGATCATGACGCAAAAACCCTAATTACAGCAATTAATACAGAATTAGAATAGTTTCATGCTAACTCTGTGAGTAGCTTTCTAGCAGCAGATTGCCTAGAGATACAGGGTTTGAAGCAAACTCTAAAGCTCTTATTTTCCTGATTACAGCTGTTGAAAAACTAACATGTTGGTCCTCAGAATGAAGAGAGAAAGATGACTATGAAGCCCGTGTGAGTATATTATTCTGCAAAGTGCAGCAATACATTAATATAGACAGAGGCTTACAAAGGAACTAAGGAATGTGCTCAGAAGCCAAATCCCGTTGCATTCTCAGGCTCTTTACTACTTTTTTGTGCCAGAAAATTATGCCTACCTGGTTATTTCCCTTTAACGTCACCAGAGAGATAGACTAATCTAAACAGGAAAACAAAAGAGGGAGATGTAAAGAGAAGAAGTCAGCTGCAAATGTTCTTCAGTAACTTAAAACATTGTTAGGCAAAATCCAGCTAGTGCAGAGAACGTACCATATGATAACAGCACGACCTCAAATGACTCGTTCTCTGTTTAAACTTTAACATCTAGGTCTCTACAGGAATCAGCACACACTCCGGACACTCATTACCCATGCTTGGTTTTGTGTAGCACACAAAAAAAAAGGAAAGAGAAAGAAAGTGTAAACCCTTGCCAGCGTATTGTTTGCTGGCAATAGCAAGCAAAGCGAATACTGAGCAGTCATGCTTCATCCAACAAGCATAACTGCTAGCCAAATGCAGGCTTACAATTGTTTGGATGAAAAAGAGACTACCATCCATTCACCTCTGTATTAAGGATTTGATGAACTGTGCTGCAGCAAGCTAGGAATCAATCTTTTGGAAAGAACTGATATGAACATTTACTACAGGATGTGGCAAAGAGTATGAACTTCTCCCACACACAGTTTCCAAGAGGAAATAACTATAAACATCAGATTCTACAGCTCCTACTGACAGGGATCAAAAAAATATCCCAAACAGCTTCATCAGTGGGAATCATATGTGACCCCTAAAAACACATCAACTGCAGTTCTCTTTTCTCAATGCTTTAAGAGACTGAAGATACAGGAACTGGACTTACTTCTCAGTCAGCTTAACCCCTTGCTCTGCCTCCTCAGTGCATGGAATCCTCCTCTGCTGCATCAGGGGAAGAGCAGGGAATCAAATGGGCTTGCACCCTCTTCCTCCAGTTAGCAGTTTTAAAATACTATACCAAAATAATACCTTTTCCATGGTAGTATGCACTGTTTCAGCTCAAATGTCCACCCAGGGCTGCAGTAACAGAAAGCAGCAGCTCTAAAGGGGGGAGTCAGTGCAGCACAAAAATGGATCAAGCTGGAAAGGGAAAGCTTGAAACAGCCCCAGCGTCTATAACCAGTCCAAGAAATAGGGAGATTGGAGCTCCTTGCAATAGGTGATTTGGAGCACACTGTTGTGAGAAAAATAGGGTGAAGGAGAAGCAGTAGCAGCAATACTTTGTCCTCTGTTGTGGCAATGCAATGTAACTTTTAGGAAGGGAAAGGGAATCTGTAGTGTGACCTGGACTGAACCGTTGTAGTACGCCAGCAAGTTTGTATTTGGTGCGAAATTCCAATATATATTCAAAGCACTCTGCATGTATAATTTGTAAGAAAATCCTCCAGATACTGTCAGAATCCCTGTGACTTAGAGTAATACAACCTGTCAAGGAAACAGATGTGTCCACAGAAAAAAAATTCTGAGTGTGCAGTCAGAAAATGTATGATACTAAGAAGCCCTCTTTTACAAATAACCATTAATGGAACAAACCTGTTAAAATAATTCTTTTTCCATGCTCAAATGTTACAGGTTTAATAGATTTTTACTGTATTAGCACCGAAATGCACTTTCACTTTCCATTGCTAATCTTGAAGGAACACACATTAACATACCGTATTTTTCTGCTGTATTAATGGACATTACAACTAAGACAGTATTATACTCATTATGTACCTAATAACTAACACATGATCACAAAGCTATGTTAACACTTTCCTGCAGAAATGGGAAATGAATAGCACCTCTGTTTAGATGATTATTAAAAATAATTTTGCTTATTAGAAAACCCTGTACAGTCTTTTCTAAGAAAGCTTCACAATGCTTAGAACATACCTGACATCCAGTATCCAGAGTATTAGCCACTTCTGCATGTGAATTTGTTGCAGAATCAGGGATTGGGTATTAAAATGTGAGTATCAACATATTTTCCATTTAAAAAATAACAAACAAACAAACAAAACCCAACAAAAACAAACAAGCAAACAAAAACAAAACAACCAAAAAAAACCGAATTTGTGACAAGACTCCCAAAGTCCATGAAATGGCCCCAGGATTGGTTTTGGTTCCATAGACTCAATATGAATACAAATGGAGTCAATGGGTGTTTACTGGAATTCAAGAAACAGACCACCATGTTTTCTTGTAATTAAAATGTCTAAACACGGAAATAATGTCCAGATTAATTGGCCAGCACGTGTTCTCAGAGGCCACATGTAAATGCAAGTAACAGTTTGGAGACTAGATCAGTATGATCATGGTTGCCGGGAGTTTGTTCTGTACTTGACCTGGTAAGCATTGAGAGACCCAACCCGAGTCTACAGCTCCACTCTCTTCACAGCACACACAGGGTAATATCTTCACTTGGACTGACCTGCCAACCAGTCCGCTACATCTTCATTGGTCAGATGAAATGTTTTGCAGTCCTCATGCTCCACTTAAATGTCCCACTTCACACATTCTCAGTCCTCATGGCGCTTGTTAACCATCCTTATCTTAAATAGCTGTTGTCATCTTCTTCCTACTCCTGGTATCTCCTTGTCATCTCTATCTTTTCTTTTTGCTCCTCCCGCTATTTTTCTATGAATATCCATAACCATATCTGCAGGCTCTAAATAACATCAGTGGCTGTTGGTGACCTGGTGTTGACAGCATAACTCACAGCTTTGCTCTTTTTTCCACCTGGCAGCAGTAATCAGAGGAAATATTCCTTCCTCACCCCAAGTGTTTATCTTTACCGGCTCCGTTATCACCTTGGAACAAGGGAACGCGCATGGCTCCTGCTGCACCTTCCTGACTTTCCTGCTTACAGACTAGCATTGGTGTTAATCTTTTGCCCTACTTTTTATCAGTGTTACATCTTTCCCCTTTAGACTCTTCAAATCCAATCAGTAGGTTTCAGAGTCAGTGAGTCTCCACTCAACTGCTTTCCAGCAAGCTTTAAAGAGGCAAGCAACAAAGATGGGAATGGATGCAAAATTACTTTCTTGCAAAGAGTGTGCACATGTACTTGGATGAGTCAGGTATGGATTCCAAGATCAAATCCTTTAAAATGCTATTCAGGAAAATGTCAGGACTGCAGAATTGGACAAGCATTTGCATAGCATCTCTGGGAATTATTGGACTAGAGCAAGAACTAACACCAAGGCAGCACAGGAAATACGATAATATCTCGGCCCACAGAGGGCAGACGTCTCATGCAGATTACATTGTACAGATGCTCACCCATTAAAGAACTATTTCAAAAGTTATCTAAAGATACCTGCTAATATCCCAATAGGCATGCTAAGGCACAGTTTTAAAGGAATTTCTAGGCAGTGACATAGCTGGTATTTTTGTCAGTGGCAGCAGCTCTAGGTAGGTCAGGTTGAATTGGAAGCCATGGTGAATTAGGTCCCTACACTTTGGAAGCTCTGATCTTTTCTTGGTGGTGTAAAATGTACTGAACGATAGATGCTCCTGTCCTCAATGCACAGGAGCCTGTTTCTCTGAAATTGTTGTTACAATTAGCCGATGACATCCCAAGTAACCCTGAAGAGTATTCCTATATCTGTCACACTAGAAGAAGCTTGACAACCTTAGCTGTTCACAGACTAAAGCTGTTTTCTCTTTCCAGTTTACTTTTTTTCCTAAGTGTGTCTTACTGTTACTACAAGGCATAGGCACCACAGTGAATGATGATACTGGTTAAAGAGAGCTAACAGAAGATTTTTTCCCTGAAGAAAATCCAACAATCTTTGTAGTAATATGCAAGCTACTGAGCCCCACCTCTGGTATCTCTGCCCTAGTCAAATAGCTTCCTAGTTTGTGAGTAGGCATGACACTGTCCAAACACATGGAGAGTGGTGTAGGAGCCAATAAAGAGCTTCCAGTGCTGAGCTCTGAAATCCCAGCTGGGGATGGCGAAATGGCTCTCAGCTTTCAGGTTACACGTGAACGGTTAATGGAATGTGCCACTGCTAATCTACAGCAGGTCATGACTGGAGTTGGCCCAAAAAAGTTTAAAAGCTTCCACAAATGTGTCAGTTGTGCTTGCCTGGTAGAAGAGAAAGAAAGGAGATGAGAGCAGGAGAATGAGGAAATTGCTCTTACTTGTCTTCTCTTTTGAACCCGCTCACAAAAGACAGTAGGAGTACACCTGCCCCAGCTCCCTTCTGACACTCAGGGGTGTGGGGGCAAAGATATCATTGAAATAGCTACATTTTGAACTGCCAATAATTTTTTTTTTAAATTTTATGCTTTATTCTGATATTTTACTCCCCCTAAAAGAAGTCACTTCTGGCTTTTTTTCAAGACATAGAGAATCAGAATTCTTGAAAACATTTTTCTCTGCTTCTTAATGTCTAGGTGTTCCTGTCCTGCTCCCTTTCCAGCACACTGCTGTCCACTATTCCCAGGCTGAAATAAAACCCACTTTCAAAATCTGGCTCTTTCCCTTTCACTGCAAAATAATGTTTCTGAAGTATCTTTCCCATGGAGTACAGATCCTTTAAATACAACAGGAGTGTATTGATGGGATATGAGTCAGCTGGTGCAGTTGCAATGTCTTTGCTGAGGGGTTGAAGGTAGCAATGCCAACATCTGCCAGGGCTGGATGCCGGATCCAGCTATAGTCCCACTCAAAATATCATCATCCGTATATATCTTGCTACTTATATCAGAATGATGTAGTTCCACAACACTGTCCATGAAAAGAGAAGACAAGAATGTACAGATAATTTAATTGCAGAAAAAACTCAGAATTAATAATCAACAAAACTATGTGGAAGATAAAAAGGAAATAACTAACAGCCAGAATAGATTTATTAAGAATAAATCATGTCAGGCCAGACTAATTTCTTTCTGTGAAAGGAAAACAGTGCAAGTGGACAGGGAAAAGTAATCAGTGTTCTGTATATTGATTTTAATAAGTATTTGACAAACTTTAATTGGGCTTCCTCATAGTCAAACTTAGCAAAGACACATTGGAAAATTACTGTAAAGTGGTTACAAAACTGTTCAAAAAACTCACTTAGTAGAATCATAACCTGCTTTATTCCCATCGTGGAGGAATGGGACCTCACAGGGAGCTGTTCTGAACCCAATACAACTTCCTACTTCCAGTAAAGTTTTGGAACCTGAATGCTTTTGTGACCTGCTGGTCACAGCAACCTTACAGCTCTAGAAAGCACATTAAAAGACAGCACTGGAATTCAAAAACTCCTTTAGAAGCTGGAAAAATTTTGTAAAAGAAATCAAGACAAAGACACACAAGAAGACAATCATCTGCATTGAGAAGAGGGAGAAGAGACAGCTGATAGCAGCTTTTCAGAAAAGGGTTCAGAGGTTGTGACATATCACAGGGTAAATGCAAGCCAGAAATTCTGCGCTACTGTGAAAAAGTCAAGAAATATACTGGCCTGTATAAATGGAAACAGATATCTACATATCAACACATGTGCCTTGATGCAGCCCTTCTGCTCTACTGATGCCTGTTAAGACTGAAGGTAGAAGTCAGCTCTGATACCAACGAGACCTCAGTTTTGCAGAGTGTACTTTGAGAAAGATGTGAGATATACAAGACTTCCTCCAACAACAATGAAGTGATGTGAGATTTGAAAACGTATTCCTTTAAGAGAGACTGCAAGAACTGGGAATATTCATTTATGGAAGAAAATAAACAGATGCCAGCAATAATAAGAATCTTCAGGTATAAAAGGCTACTGTAACAGGAATAAAATAAAGTGTACATGATGTAAAAATAACAGGATTAAAATGCAACAAGGAAGATTCAAGTCAGATATTAAGAAAAACTCTATAATGTTGAAAATGGCTAAAGACTGAAATAAAGGGCTTTGAAGACTGGTGGAGCCTCCACCATTGCAATACTTTAGGAAGACGTCTGTCAAGAATCATATATTGGCAGGCTTCTTCTTTATAGTCTTGTCTACCCTAATTCCTATTTCTGCATTTCAAAATGACGTATCACTACACTTAAGGCAGCTTCTTGGCCTAGGCGGTGTTTGGGAAACTGCTGCAGAGGCATAGATGTGACTCAGGAGGCAGTCACACAGTTGGAGTCCATGAAGGAACGGACCCCTGGGATGGGATGCAGAACACCTGGACAGCTTAGCTCTGCTTCAACCCTTTCGCCTGAAAACCAGCCTGAACCTGTCTGTTCAGGAAAGCTAAGGCCTGAGAAGGTGCAACTGTTCCACACAGAAAGAGATGCTGAGAATTACTCTGGGTCTTCAGCTCCCAAGTCAACGTGATTTGTGTTAATAAATAAGTTGAATACATGTGAAATTCTACCCAAAACATCAAGCACTAAGAAATGAAACATTTTCTAGCCTCACACTCATACATCATGTGAATTATCACAGATGTATCCACTCCATACTCAAATACACTGCGCTACTAAATGCGGGTACTTCAGCAGTAAAAAGACCTGCATTTGGTACATACTTTCATTCCTAGGTGTGCCAATTCTCTGAACTACTCCTCCCTAGACTGTCTGGAATATATATGTAGGGAATTCAGTTCTGTTGGTGCTGTACTATGCGTGTTGTCCTTCTGCATTTGCAGAGCAAGATAATGGGATTATGTTCAGGTCTGGTACAGCAATTTTTGAAATAATAGATTTTTTTTTTCCTAGAAGTGCATAAACTATGGACGAGATTGCAGTAAGAAAACTACTTTTTAGTACGGTGGTAGCAAACCCCTAGGAAGCTACCAGTATAACCGTTTAACTGCCTCTGTAATTTTATAAGCAAAAGAAAATATTAAAAAATCCAGAGCGCAAGCTTTAAATTGAAGATCCACCTCATTGACTACCTAATTAATTCCTAATGACATAAGCATTGGTGAGCAGTAAGTGCAATTCAGAAGGTCAGAATTCTAAAATTAGTCACTAAATTTTAAAACCCAAGCACTACTTTACCACCAATTTCTGTTCTTTATTGTCAAAAAGAAAGAAGGAAACATGACCTGTTTTCAACATGGTGATAGAAGACATTTGCACAAACTAAACATTCATAATTCAGTTCTGGCTATGAATTAACCCTAAACGAAAATATTTTTATGTTCCTGCCCCATAAATACATAAACAGAAATAAAGCCAAGCCATAGAAAGATTAATTATTGCATTGTCTTCCTCACAGAAAATAAGGTCTGGATAGTCTACTGCATCATGTGTGCTAAATAATCAATATTTTACAGTCTTACCATATTTAACTTCACAAGTACATCTAAATACCCTTTTTGAGACATTCTAGTGCAATACTGTGAACATAACTCATGGTCATATTCAGGTGGATTAATGATTCCCTGAAATACACCCTGCATAGGAAATCATATTTCATCTGCATCTATTTCTCTTATTCATTACCTAATCTTTCAAACCCCAAAGGTCTCTGCAGCTCCATCTGAATTTAAACAAAACATTTTCCAGTGGTCTTTTTCACAGGAAGGGCATAAATCTTCACGTTTACCAGATCTCAGACCATCGAGAAAGCCAGCATTAAAGTTTTTTAAAAGTTTACAGTCCTTGGGCTTAATGCCTTAAAAACCAGTGGAAAACCCAGATGTACTAGAAAGGTCAGTGAAAGGTTTAGAAAACTAATTTCTAAACTGCCACTGGCTTGGGCCACTAATGGTGCCAGGTGCTGCACTACAAGGCATGGCTGCAGAATACACAGCCCCTTTCTCTCCCTTCATGCTGCCGTGTAGGGACTTTGTCCATACCAACTCCAGCTGCATTGGAGGTTTCCTGTGAATTCAATGAGGGAGAAATACAAAGCAACATAGCAGAATGTTTCCACATTTCAGTAGCTTTTGAAGAACCTCTGATCAAAGACCAATTTTTTTTTTTTATACTGGTTTAGTCACAATTTTCAAATGTCTCTTCACAGCTCTTCAAAGTCAGGATTGCCAAACGTGTGCCCTTAAATGCCTGTCCACCACAGATACACTTTTTGTACCAGTGAATGACATGGCGAAAAGCTAGAAATTAAAGGCAACAGCAAACTTCTACTGGTAGATTCAATTACTTTCCTACCCATGTATCTCTTTTGAACTTAACAGCTGCAAAGAGCCTCTCAATGCAATCTTAAGATCCTAGTTCAGAAAAGGTTTCATGCACAAGCTGTAAACAGGTGACCAAGTTTCATTAAAGTCATCAGGATGTAACAACCCACTCAAGTCAATAAACTGCCAAGTGGTTTTCTCAGTCATGATGGCTTGATGAATCAGCTTTCAGCACCAGCAGGCTGAGTCCAGGTAGATCTCTTTGAAACCTGGTAAAAGTTCTACCACCCTGAAAGGAATAAAAAGCATCACCTTATGTCATCTTGTGCCTCTGATGAAGTTAAACTGAGCATACATTACCCTTCTTTTTTTTTTCCCTGTAAATATATTGCTTATTTTTGCAGTATGTTCACTTGAAGAATAACACTGTCTTTTAAAGTAGCATCATTTTGCAAATGTCACTGTAATTTTCCCCAAAGTATCACCCATTAGTTATAAAAGGTGCAAATGAAAAGGATTTTAAAATTGGCATGGGGGTAGAGGAATATGGAGTAATGCACTAATAGCCTAGGTGGTGGCTGGATTTTTGCAAGTTTTCAAAAGAGAAAGGGAGAGAGAGAGACAGGTGATCAACTGAACTTCTTGTACATTTTAATACATGAAGTTAAAAGGGACAAAACTATCAGGACTTATGAAAGCATTTCTAAGGCAGGAATTACAAACAAGGACTCACTATTGTGGGTAAAAATGCACATAGATATATTTATATTCACACCAACATGTACTGAAATGAGAAAGGAGAATGAGACAGCTTCACAGCTAGGACTCTGTGTATCTCACCACCTCTAATGGTGTTTTACAGTATTTTCACCAGTCATTGACCCAAGTTACAGATGACTTCCAGTTTGTAAGAGCTAACATGACTGAAATGTATGTGCAAACAAGAGTTTGATAAGGAAATCCAGAACAGATTTCAGTAATATTAGGTTTGCAACTGAATTTTTTCACTACTTGATTGGCTTTTGGATTTTTTTTCATGATCTCCCAAATTTTCATGGAAAAACTGGACAGCATTATTTTTTCCCCTTTTATCAATCAATTCATGGGTGAAAAGAATTTTGACCATCATTAGCTGCAGTTACACTCATCACCATTGCCACCTATTCAGAATACTAAGTTAAAAATGGTTTAGATGTTATTTATGAAAAAACAGTCTTTAAATTCCTGTTGTTAATATTGATTTAAAAATTTTAAAATAATTTTCTTTTTTGACGTCTGAATGGCTCCCATTCACTTATTCTTCTCTTGCTTTCACTCTTGCAGTGTATCCAACACCTTTGTATGAATAGCATTTAGTTCAAAACAGAATGAAAGGTATTTCCTCTGCTTTCTCTTCTTGTTCTGCCTCTTGACCACAATATTATGAAAAATTCTAAAGCAATAAAAAAAAGTGTTGCCAAAGAGCAAGCAACCTCTGGTAGGAGACCTTCTGATTCATCTTACTGCCGCATTAACTCAAATGACTGACTTCTATGTATGACTTGCACCCCTTTTTAGCTCAATACCTTAATAATCAGGTTATTAGCTATTCCGGTTATAGTCTCTTAAAACTGTATATTTTGGCTTCCTCTGGCGTCCAAGCTCAGCACTTTAATAATCAGGTTATTAGCTATTCTGGTTATTATCTTTTAAAACTGAATGATTTTGGCTTCATCTGGTAGCAAAGCAACTGGGAATCAGGCCTCAAGAAGCTTTACAGGACTGAAAAAGCCACGTTCAATCCCACTTTACTTTAGGATTCAATACTCAGAAAATACAAAGCACTAAGCCAGTACTTAATCACACCCTGTTTTATTCTAAACATCAGTATGGGTTTACCCCAAGTTTAACTCTGCAGTGTAATATAACTCCACTGCTACAGAGGAGGAAGAAAATATGCACGCTTTAGGATTGATCTGAGACACCATGTTTTCTCTTAATTGTTCTGGGAAACAGGATGACAATTGGAAGGCCTCAGGACTTTTTATTTTTCTTAATTTTTTTTTTGTAATCTATGCAGATCTTATTACCTTCCATGTATTTTAAATACTCCAACATGAAGTATAACAGTTCACAGTTAAGCACGTTTATAGGCTACAATAAAGTATGGCACGTGAGTATAACAAAATCCAAAGTCTGGATTCACATTTTACTTTGCAGTTGTTGTCTGAAGATCATTTTTCACTTAACTGTGGAGTTTGTGCATCTTTCATGAAAAAGAATTCCAAATTTGAGGGCACAGTTAATTTGAATTAGCCTTACTGACTAGCCATGATTTTACATTTTCCCAGTTTTCAAGTATGCCAAATTAGGCATACCAGTTTACTCAAAGCAGTGGTTCCTTCCATATTTAAATACCTTCTTGCCTCTCCTTAATGTGTAGAAAAAAAACTGCATGCATCTTTTTGTGATGGATGATATGATCTTCTGATAACTGTGTTGTAAAAAGGATTTTGTGGCTGCTGTTTTATTTAGACAGTTGGATTTTTGTTTGTAGGTTTGGGGAGTTTTAAGGCAGGATTGAGTGGGAGGGGATTGCTTTGTCTCTTGTCTTGCTTTGTCAATCAAATGTTTCAACCTTCTGAAGCAATCTGTGGATGCTGAAGCTCTTATAACAGTTTTAACAATAACATATCTGCATTTGAGTGAAAGACAATGTAAGAAGTAACCTAATTTTAACCATCTTAAAAATCTCCAAAGATGGCAAGAAAAGTAGGGTTCAACCTGGTTAGGATTTTGTAGTATCTCTTCCTTTTCACAGTTTAAACATGAAAATAACAATGAAAACTTTTCTCTTGGCTATCATTAGTATACTTGGCACTAATCTCCCTTGGAAATTCATGTCTCTCTCCATCAACTCTAGATGAAACTTAGACATCTCATTTTTAGATCAGTAAAGATAACTAAGATGAATACTGTAATCCAGAGGCAGGGAAAAAGTGGGTGTCAAGGAATGACAGCAAAAAGTATCTCCATATTCAAAGTTAGCCTGGTAGAAACAAAACCCTCCTTATGTAGTGTATGTGTAGAAGACTCTGGCAACTTATCTTGAGACATCATATTACTACCCTAAGATGCTGCGTGATACAGTCAGGGTTTACAGAACGGTAACACAATACATTTTCTCCTTCTTGAAGCTGTTTGTCATTTTCCACACTGTTTCAGAAAGAATTATTCTTCTTCTTCAAAAAAATTACATTCTAAAATATTTCTCAGCTAAAAGCATCATCAAGTCTCTTTCATAACTTGTAAATGGAACAAAAACCAGTTAGAAACTGTGGTCTAGGTGCTGTAATGGGTGCTTACTGCTGCATTCACTGAATCCATCAGTGGCACTTCACAGACATCTAGCAAGCCTATTCGCTTCATAAATCATTGAAATGCGTGAAGACCTTTTGTGTAACCCAGAAATATTCTTTAAGTGTTTAACATCAATAATAATGAAAACTGGCATCTCAACAACTTAAGCAATGTAAAATATGGCATCGTAGGGTTCAGCTTGACTTTCATTGAAGGATTTCTAAAAATAAGAGTACATCATCAACAGTGACAGCTTGCTTAGTGACTCAACACAGTGGGAAACCTATTGCTCTAGAGGACTGTGTTCTGCCTCATTATTTAATACAGACATCACAACCATGCTGTTCTGTTTTCAGTTCCTAAACGCATGATGCAAAGGAACCCACACCTCAGTACGCCTGCCCTAAAGAGTGAGAATAATTCAGAGTTGTTAGATCTGCACTACTGATAGCATACTATCAGCATATTAGTGCCAAGTTACATAATTTATTGTGAGAGCTAGAAACATTTGATAGTCTTTCTGAAACCTCAGCTGCTGGAATCAAGATATTGTATGAGAACATCTGCTCCCATTTTCTAAGCGTGCACACTTCTCGCACTCAGTACGTGAAGAAAAGCTCTAGTCCATGAACAAAATTTACTCCAAAGTATGAACTCAGAGACACACAGAAATAATTCGAAATAAAATTAAAAAATACTTTTAGTCACATTTTTGAAAGCTCAGCATTCACATTATTGCAATACTAATATTTTATACTTTAAATACATGATCAAGAGGCCTGTGAAGATGAAGAAAAATGAAGTGGAAGAGAATGGAAGACAGTGGGGAAATGGGAGGAAGAAGACTTGGAAGGGGGACAGACACCAGACAATGATCTGGGTCAAGTATTAGGGATAAGAAGAGGCAGAAAAGACCTTGTGGAGAAAGAGCCAGAACTGTCATTATATGTGGAAAGATACTCATGCATAGAGAGTTAGGCAAAAATATGATGGGCTTAAAGTGACCAATGAATATAGTAAAGCAAAGAGAAGCCAGGACAGGAGACAGTCAGTAAAGGGATAGGAAACTTGGATTGTAAAAGCAGATGACCAGGACTGTGAGAACTGAGAGACAGCAAGACAAGGAAGGCAAGAGACTGGCACGGCTGAGTAGGGAACTGCTGGTGAAACCATAGGAAAAGAAATGCACAGGCAGTGGAAACAAGGACAAGTAACCTGCAATGAGTATAGATAATGATGTTTGATTGTGTAGGGATGGAGTGAGGAAGGCTGAAGCCAAGGCGAACCTGGAACTCAGTTTGGCAAGGAACACCAAGAATAACAAGAAGGGCTTCTACATGTATGTTAACCAGAAAAGGGAGGCCAAAAAATGTGCACCCATGCTGATAAACAATGCTGGAAAACTGATAACAATAGATGAGGAGAAGGCTGAGGTACTCAACAACAGTTTTCAAAGAATCACAGAATCACAGAGTGAGTGAGGTTGGAGGGGACCACAGTGGGTCATCTGGCCCAACCTTCTTGCTCAGAGTCAACCTAGAGCACGTGGCACAGGATTGTGTCCAGATGGCTCTTGAGTATCTCCAGTGAGGGAAACTCCACACCCTCCCTGGGCAATCTGTTCCAGTGCCCAGTCACTCACATGGTAAAGAAGTTCTTCGTCGTGTTCAGGTGGAACTTCTGTGCATCAGCTTCTGCCCACTGCCTTTTGTACTATTACACAGCACCACCAAGCAGAGCCAGGCTCCATCCTCTTGGCACACTCTCTTCAGACATTCATATATGATGAGGTTCCCTCTCAGCCATCTCTTCTTGAGATTGAACAGGCCCAACCCTCTCAGCCTTTCCTCATAAGAGAGATGCTCCAGTCCTTCAATCACCTTAGTCACCTTCTGCTGGACCCATCCCAAGAGTTCCATGTGTCTCTTGTACTGGACACAGCCCTCCAGAAGTGTCCTCACCAGCACTGATTAGAGGGGCAGGATCAACTCCCCTGCTCTACTGGCAGTAGTCTTCCTAAAGCACCCCAGAACATCATTGATCTTCTTCGTCACAAGGGCACTGCTGACTCATGGACAGCTTGCTGTCCACCAGGACCCCCAGGTCCTCCTCTGCAGACCTGTTTTCCAGCAGGCTGGCCCTCAACCTGTGCTGGTACGTGGGGTTATTCCTCCCCAGGTGCAGGAACCTGCATTTGCCTTTCTTGAGTTTCAGAAAGTTCTTCTCTGCCCGTCTTTCCAGCCTGCTTAGGTCCTTCTGAAGGGCTGCACAGCCCTCTGGGGTACTGGCCACTTCTCCCACCTTTGTGCCATCAGTGAGCTTGCTGGGGAGGCATGTGCCCCTTCATCCAAGTCATTGATGAACAAGTTAAACAATACTAGGCCCAGTATTGAACCTTGGGGAACACCAGTAGTGACAGGCCTCCACCTGGACTCTGTCCCACTGATGACAACCCTCTGGTTCAGCCAATCCCACCCCACTGTCGACTCATCCAGTCCACACTTCCTGAGTTTGCCTATGAGGATATTGTGGGAGACAGTG
>VWZW01013750.1:901751-1020021 GCA_013397115.1 Edolisoma coerulescens | reverse complement strand
GAGACTGGAAACCAGAAGCTCCCTTTCCTGCGGCTGTGCTGACTTTTATATGCAAAATTGCGAGAAGCGATTGGTCTACAACTCTGTCTATCAACTCAGTTTTTTTCAACCCACCACATTAGTCTTGATCAGCTTCTTGTCATCCATGTGGATAGTGACGGCCTCCAGAAAGAGGCGTTCCATAGCCTTTCCAGGGATTGACGTCAGGCTGAGTGGCCGGTAGTTCCCTGGGTCCTTCTTCTTGCCCTTTTGGAAGACCAGGGTGACATTTGCTTTCTTTCAGCCTTCAGGCACCTCTCCTGATAGTCATGACCTTTCAGAGATGACCGTGAGCAGCCTAGCTATGGTGTTCTCTAGCTCTCTCAGCATTCCTGGATGCATCCCATCGGGGCCATTGGACTTGTGGATGTCAGATTTACCTAGGTGTTCTCTAACCTCCTTGACCAATGGAAAGTCTTCCTTCCAACACTCCTTTACCCTGGTCTCTTGGGTCAGAGATTCCCAAGGGCTGGTCTTGCCAGTGAAGACTGATGCAAAGATGTTCAGTAACTCTGCCTTCTCCGTGTCCTCTGTTACCAAGGTCCCCCTTCCATTCAGTAATGGGCCTCAGTCTTCAATGGCAATCTCTCTTCTCACTTCTCAAATGATTGGGGACTGGAGGAGCGAATTGTTTCCCACATTCATGATCACCGGAAGAACCTGAATGTACATAAGTCTACAGGAGCCAGTGAGATGCATCACAGAGTCCTGAAGGAATTGGCTGATGTAGTTGCCAAGCCACTCTCCATGAGATTTGAAAAGTCAGAGCAGTCAGGTGAAGTTCCAGGTGACTGGAAAAATGAAAATATTGTGCCCATCTGTCAAAAGGGTAGAATGGAGGACCCTGGGAATTAGCCTCACCTCTGTGCCTGGGAAGGTCATGGAACAGATCCTCCTAGAAGCTCTGCTAAGACACATGGAGAACATGGAAGTGATTTGAGATAGCCAGAATGGCTTCTCCAAGGGCAAGTCCTGCCTGACCAACCTAGTGGCCTTCTACAATGGCTTTATAGTAGTGACATGTAGAACAAAGGGCAAACTACATGGTCTTTTTTAACAAGGATGTAATCTTTACAAAATTCTTAACCAAAGAATTATTTTTAGAATCACAGAAGTTGCTTTTGGAAAGACAGACTGAAATATGCTGAACTAATCTATCTGTCTCAAATGCCAAAAAAGTCCAGATACTTGGAGGACTGTTCCATGTATCTGAGAGCAGGACAGAATTTGAAAGTGTAAGGTAAAACCAAAGCTATGATTCTGAATATCTTGAAAGAAAATGCTAAAAATAAACATCAACAATGGGAAAACATGAAAAGGTGAGATTTCAAGAATAAGTAGCTGTAGAATACACCACAGTTTCTTTTCTTTAGAAAACACTGCCAGAATCTCTCAACTTAAGGATGTTTTAAACTGTACTCACCTTAATGAAATTACTGTACATTGATGGTGAAGATGTTTATGCTGTGCCTAAAGCTGAATAAATAACTGGAAATTGCGATGCAGCATACACAACTGACAGCAAAAATGAAGAAGGGGTGATATATGGTGCCTTTCCTTGAAAAGATAGTAACACAAAACCTGGCAACCACTTTGGGGTGTAAAATAAATTCCCATAAGGTAACCACAGAAAGTTTACAAATTTTAATTGCTAGGTATTTACTATTCTGCTAGTTATTTCTATGGGATGTAGCTAAATTGGCAGCATTTATAAGTTTTCTTCAAGCTTTTTTAGCATCCTAGTAAGCAGTAAGAATTTGAACAGCAGGAATAATCTATGTAAGTGGGTAAAAATGAAAAGACACTTCCAGAAAATATTTTACAAATAAGTTACTCTAAAAGCTTCAGAGGTGAATAGACTATATTGCCCAGTGATCCCACTTCACGCTACACTATATTTTCCCCTGAACAACAGCACCTTAGGCATGCTGCAAAAATAAGCAGAGATACAAAAACATGCACCACCAGAATTATTCGTGTTGTTTGTCTCATAGGACCTGCATCCACTTTCACACCCTTCCCTCCCAATTTCCTTACCTCATTTTAGATTTTTTTGGTCTCCACTCAGTTATCTATTCCTAGCGTATCATATTTGCAACCTTACCCATCCTTTTCTCACTTTATTTGAAAACTTATTTGAAAAGACGGCCATAACTGAACTTCCTATTTCAGAGACCTCCAGAAAATAAAAAAGCTTTTGTAAATAACTGTTCTGCTATGGGGTAATAAATGCAATTATGGGGTCCCTGGCCCCATAAGAAGGAGGACCCTGCCAAGCCTCGGCTGAACCATCAATGCTACGGCCTCAAAAATGCAAGAGTAAGGCTTGGCGTGGTTTTGCTTGACAAAAATGTAACTGCTCCAGTCCTGCATCAATTAACTAAAAGAAGCTGTAAAATTAAGCAGGACGAAAAACTCCAAAGAAGTAAGTTCATGGCAGTTTCCTTTCTCTTTCAAACTTATTTCATTGCTTTTCTTATTTGCCCAGAAAAAGAATCGGATGCATATTAAACAACAAGAACATTCGACCACAGCATAAGGTAAGTTATACTTAGCTTATGATGAACATGAGCAAAATATTTGTGATTAGCTGAAAAAAATATGATTGCATTGATGTTAATGCTGCATTAACCTTATAAAATAGCTGATTTAGGGAAGTCAAGAGTTTTTGAGTGATGAGTGCTTAAACTTTCATTTGAAATCCAATTTCATGCTAGGAGGTACTCTCTGAACTTGTTATTCTGCTTAATTTTTTTAAATTAAGGTCCCTCAAGAAAGGATCTTAAGTCAAAGATCCTCTCAGGGATAAAAGGATAAAAGAATAACTTCAGAGGACAAAATGCTGGGTGAAAGAAATAGACAATGCACTTTTAATGCCTAGGGCCCCTGCCAGCAGAGCATTACAGAGCTACATATTCCTGACGGATATGGAACAGGAAGGGAGAAGTAAGGTGACAGTGTCTGATGAGGATACTGAGCGAGTCATAGACCTGACTGCAGCACTGCAAAAGTCAACAACTGGATATTGAAATGGCAGATTAAAAAAAAACCTATAAAAATGTAGGGAAAATGGGGAATTTTATATATATAAAACCATTATTGCTACGGATGAACAAAGATTCTAACCGATTTATAAGAAGATATTTTGATGGCCATTAGTTATTACAAACAGTAATGGGACATATTATTGTTCCGCACTATAAATCTAAGAGTCTGTCACATTTAATTACAGTGTGCTGTTCTGGTCCCCCACTATTTACAAAAGCATGAAAGATCAACAAATGTTCAAAGAAGCACAACAACAATAATTGCAGGTTTGCAATAGCTTCCATGGGAAGTGTGCTAAGTGGATAAGGACTCTTCAGAAAAGAGACAACTGAAGAAACAAGTTGCAGAGGTCTTTAGTATTCTGAGTTACTGGGAGTAGCAGCAGAGCAACAGGGACCTCTCAATCTGTCACCATAAACATACTATAGAAAATGCTACTATTGCTACTATGCAAGCTCTTCAATTCCTTCACATTGCAGACAGTTCTCGGATGCCAGTGAACAAAATATCCAGCAGGAGGCAGAGGACTGTAACCCTTTGCACTCATCAACACTGAACCCACTGGAAAAAAAAAATAGTAATAACTTAAAGAGGGTTTTGCAGTAAACAAGAAGTGAAAACCAAACAATCCTGCTTTGATTATTTCAAATTCTGGGTGTGAGTCTTCCCTCAAGATACATCTATTGAAATACATGTGCATCTTTCACATATACGTAAAAGAATAGTAACAGGCATAAGTGTTCAGCATTTAGATATTCTTTTAGTACCTTAACTATTTACTTTTCTTCTCTGTAAAAAAACAACTGTTGTTTTGCTTGGCGTAGAAAAAGGTTAGCTATGACACGCTAACCACCATTACACCATTTGTGAAATTACTCATTCTAGATGCAAAAGAAATGTTTCTGCTCAGTGCAAACTGTTCAGTGTTTTTCTTGACTCAGCTTGACTTGACCTGGATCTACTAGACTAATCTCTACTCTCTACATTTTCCAGTTTTTACATCTATTTAGCACTTGTGAGGCCACACCTGGAGTAATGTGTCCAGTTCTGAGCTCCACAGCTGAGAGTTCTCTGTGGCTCACTGAGCTGGAGACAGTCCAGCAAAGGGCCACCAAGTGATGAAGGAACTGGAGTATCTCTCCTGCAAGCAAAGGCTGAGATAACTGAGATTTATAACCCTAAAGAAGAGAAACACCTGATGGGAGGGTGCTAAGAGGACTGAGCCAGGCACTTTTTAGTGGTGCTCAGTGAGGCAATGGGCACAAACAGAAACACAGGAAGGACTTTTTCAGTGCCTGACACAGGTTGCTCAGAGATTGTATGGAGTCTCCATCCTTGGTTGGAGCCATCTGGACACAGTTCTGGGCAGCCTGCTCTAGCTGGCCCTGCTTGAGCAGCGGGGTTGGACCAGGTGATCTCCAAAGGTCCCTGCCAACCTCAACCATTATGAAAACCCGTGATTCAGTTTTTGAATCTGTCTTGTTTCCTACTGAACAAAGACTAATTAAAGAGCATAAGTGTGTGCATGTACATATATGTGTTTGTATATGAGTATGTACACACACCTACATTTATTATGACCATGAAAAATTTTGCTTGGTTCCCAAATCATAAATATTTTTATCAAATGGGACAACACTCCTGATACTGATCCAACAGATTATTAGATTTTCAAGACATCTGTCTGTAACTAAATACCTCTTTAATGATTATTCTAATGTCAATCTGAGTGATAATAATTACTATGTTGGTGTAAGATTGTAAAGATAGAGGTTTGTGTAAATTATTTCTTTCCTAATAATTTCCAAGAAATTACCTTTCTAGCCAAAAAGACACCATGAATTATTGATATTGATTTTTATAATCTTTTCCTTAATATTTAGTCCCATCATGAATTAATCTGAATTATTAATTGAAGCATTAAAATATATATATGCATTATAGCAAGCCAGATGAAGGACTAGGTTTTTTGATGCAAACTCAAAAACCAGACTTTGCAAGAACAGGTACTGAGAGTGTCCTGGCAGAATTAATTTTTGTAATAGAAATGGCAAATTAATTTATCTCTCACAATACATTTTCTTGCCTTCCTCAACATGAAATAAATGTATTCAATGATAGATCTGAAGTGTTTCGCTCAAATAATCTTGGGAAGGAGGAAACAGTGTCTTTGGACTACAGTGGTTTAACAGACAAAACAATGTGACCTGTGATGAGCAGTATCGAGAAATATTTTTTCTTGGGTGTTTGAAATTTATTCCCAGACAGCAGAAGATTTGTTCAAAATCTCTCTAAGCTCTGTTCAAGGGCTTTTGCTGCAGACAGATCTTCTAATTGCTCTTTACACAGCAAATCTCATTGCTACTGACTACTTGTCTTCAAAAAGCTGCATTCTTCTCAATATTTTTTGTCAGTTTGAGAGGCTGGATTTGGGATGCTGTCTCCAGCTGACCAATGCAGGCATGGGCAGACAATACAACATTAAAACAGTGTGTTAATCTAGAAAAAGAAACCTTAGAAATAGTATAACAACAGTGCAACAGTGTACATATTCTCATTTTAATTTCCGTTAAGTCTATACACTTCAGCGTAACAAGCCTAATAGCTATTAAAAGAGAACAGAAAATTTTCCAAACATGTGAAAGCATTTGTAGGAAAGTCATTATTGTTACCATTACTTTTGCTAAAACTCTACTGGGACCACAGTCTTTTTATTTTTTTATTAGCTCTCTACAAATAGGATGTGAATTCCAGCATATATACAAATCAATACTTTCTCCTTCAGTACCTTGAGAAAATAAGGGATTCAGATGATATCTCCTTAAATGTCTTAAGAGAATGCCTATGCCATCTCATATGCCTTAAATGCTTATCTTAAAAAAAAAAAACCAAAAGAAAGAAAAGCAAGCAACCAAAGAACAACAAGAAGCTAAGCACATCCTCTCATTCTATCCCCAAATATTCACTTGGCTTCATTGCACAATTGGTTACTTTCCATTCAAAGATGTTCTGAAAGAAAGCTTATTAACACGTAAGGTCAGCTCTAAAGCAATGATAAAACTCAACAATTCACTTCTTCAAAAGGTGCAAAGCATTTTCAGCACTTTTAAAATGTAACAAAGACAGTTGCTTTATTCTGTGCATTAGAAGCCTCATAAAAAGCCATGCAATCACTTCAGAGGGAATTAGATCACCTTTTCATCATTCATTAAAGCTGCTCTATTTTTTCATTAAACACGGACGAAAGATTGTTCTCTGTTCAGAAGAGAAAAAATCTGTATTGGTTTGTGGTATGATACTATAAAATCACATTGCCTTTGCCTACTTTTTAAGTGGTTGCAAATGATATGATAGTTGATAAAATATTTCCAAAAGACTCTGGCCTCAATGAAGTGCTTAAGTAAAATGATCAGATCCTCAAAACCTGTTTTTTAAACAGAGTTCCCAAGTACTGCAAGCTGCAATGTTCTGTCAAAGAAAGAGTGTTCTGGTTGGCAGGATATCTTTGTTTCTTTTTTCTTTTTTTTCCAGCATGGCAAGCAGGAAATGTCCTTTATTCTAACAGAATACTTCTGCCAAGATTTGCCCTTCTCACTACTGTAGCCAAAGGTTGTGCTTAGGCTGTAATGGCATCTGAGGAGGCACGAGCAACACAGATGTGGAAAATGTAGTACCAAAGGAAGTGGGGACATGGATAATGGATTGCAGCTTCAAAGCAGAAAGCTCATTTTTAAAAAACCCGGCCCAGTCTCATTGCTGTGTTAAGGTAATAGTTCTGCATTAGCCACATTACAGAATACCAGTTTCAGATCCCTCTCAGATGATCTCACTTCACAGATTTGAGATGTCAAAAATGGGGTAAGACCATTCTGAATGAATCATCTTGCTGCTGAAACACCAGGGGGTGATAAGACAGCTTGGAGAGCCAGCTAAGATGTATTTCAAAGAAAGCAAGGCATGACAGCAAGTATCTGCAACTATCCCTGTTGAACATTAGAAATATAATTTAACAAGAGAAAATTGGCTTTCCCAGCACAGATTGAAATAAGCAGATGAACAACGACTTTACTTCCCACAAGACTTCAATTACTCAAATTTAAACAAAAACAAATTCACAAATGCAACTGGAAGAAAAAGAGTCATAGTTCTAGTGCTGAATCAACTTAACAAATCTAATGGTGTAACACCAATAGAGTAGCTGTTGTTCTAATAGCTATATTAAACCTCTGAGCATAATCAAAATGACTTTCATATTTCCATAAGGCAGAGTAAACTCAGACTGAGTACTATGCTTAAACCATTAACAGTATTGTTGCCTTCTTGATGATTAGTTTGTGTTTGGAGTAATTTACTATATTTTACACTAGAAAAGGAGAAATTGTACATTAGGGAAGGAACATTTCTTCTTATTTGTCCCTTTTTGGAAATGGAGAAGTTTATCTGGCCCTTAACATAGTTTTCAAATTTTGTTGCTCTCCAAACTGGTTAAAGTTGCTAATCACCATCCCAGCATTGAGCAACCTAAATTCTGTTCTAGAACAGATACATACAATCCTCAATTTAGCCGATTTCCAGGGCTATTCTATATGTATACAAAGGGACAATTTAGTCCTCTTCAGCACCTTTTGACGTCTCTTCATAAGAGCATTAGTTTGTCCAACTAAGCCAGAAAAGTGAATAGATACATGTAAACAAATTAGTAATCTTGTGTCTTTCTTGGTTGGCCCGAAGGCAAGGCCCATATGTTTCAAGCAAGGTCCGTGTGAAATGTTAACATCTCCTAAGCATTTTTGAAGGCTACTTAGCTCTCCATCAGCATCCCGTAAGTGAATGCAGAATACATTATGCAGAGCATTAGCTGGGCACCTGACATGGGGGTGGTCTCAATCTGGAGTCTCATTTCCCAGACTAGCATAGGATGCAAGTGTCACAGAGGCAATGTGTTGAGCTCCCAGGAAAGCTGAGAGAAAGAAGGGACGTATGCCCTCAGTGATGCCTGCATGCGGAGAAGAAGCTGGATCTCTGGTGAGAATCATGGCATGAGACAAAGCCTAAAAAATGAAAGGATGTAAAGAGATGAATGACACAGGCAGCGATGGATTTGGCAGGGTTCCAGCAAGGATTTAGGATATCTCAAAGGAGAGAGAAAGGGTGAAGAACAAGAGGGGGGGAAAAAGCAAGAGTCTGATTTATACCAACAAAAATAGGAAATTCAGCTAAAAGGCTGACAATCTGTTATCTGCTTATCACTCTGCATAGATATTTCAGTTGTATCGGGCAGTAGAGAGTGTCAAATTCTGTTCATGCTGTTACACCCACACACAGCTCAGTAGGTTAAGACTGGCGTGTTCTAGCTTAATTGTGCCTGAGTCAGTCCAAGCACGTACTTTTGTGAGGTACTTTTTTCTTTACAGTTTTCTTTTCCTACTTTTATTAGCAAGATCAAAAAGGGCACGTACAAGAGAAGACAAAACCACAAACTTTGTTAGATTTTATCAGGTCCAAATTAAACTGTTAGTGTGTTCCCATCAACAGACTATTCAATGGCACTTGAATGCCAAGCTCTTTCCAGGGCTTTACACTCTTACAAGGTGCTGGCTTCTTCTGACAGAATTTGCTGCTCAGTGTTTCATACCACAAGAGCAGCATCCACTGTACTCGCCCTTATTGCCAAATAACAGTTGTGTTCAGGAGCCATTAGTGGAACACAGTATGGCTTTTCACATGACAAATACCACCGATGGAATGCTAGCCTGCATTTCAAATATAACAATACAGCTCTGTTACCATGGCATAGTTACATACTGTGTCAAATAGCAGCCTCCTGTTTATGTCCACACTTCGGGTGAGTAGCCACCAAGTTCAGAAAGAAGGCAATGTTCAGTAGCAAAAAATAAAGGTGTTAATTCTTCAGGTCCAAAGTGTACCTGTAAATGGGAAGTGGGAAGAGAGAGCGAGAAGGAGGAGGTATGAGCTCTTTACATCTATACAGGAATTTAAAAGCCCTCACTCCTTTTTTACCCAATGATTTTCATCAAGGAAAAAAAAAATTATGCAAGTTTCATAACTCTTTTACTTTATTCCAGAAGTTTTGAGATACAAGCAAATAGGAGAAAAAATAATCACATCTGAGGCTTTCTCAAACAGAGAAAAAATTAATCTCTTTTTTTCAAATCATAAATTCAGTTGCACCTGGTGAACAACAAAGAATTAAAGTCTTTGTTTTAATTTCAGTTTGCCAGTTGTACCTGTTCTTCTTTCTACAAATACATAAATGGATGTATCTGGGATAGGAAAAGATCATGTTACACACTCTTTTTCATAGGAAAAGAACATGTTACACACTCCCATTACAGGAAGAGGCCACATTTAGCTTATTTGACAAACTACACTGCATTGAAAGGGGAGATGTCTGCTGCAAGGCCAGGGATAGGCTCAGGCTGCTGATCTATGCCTTTGAGACACACTAACGACAATAGCAGTGTGCAGGAACCTCTGTTAGAGGGAAAGTAGTTCAAATAAAAGAGCACCACCTGAACCTTTCTCAGACACAAGGTGTCTGGGCCTACCCTGGCTGATGAGCAATCAAATGGATTTCAAGGATGTTTCAGTATTGTTGAAGTAAAACTGAAAAATTCTTATATTCCTAAATCTCTACTTAATATCTCCACAACTTCAATTGAGGAGCTTAATGCTAGTCTATCAATACTAGCAAATATTTCTCAAACACACTCCCTGTAACAGAGAATTAGTTTTACAATAGAAAATATTCTGTTTCATTCAGAAGTAGTTCTGCAGACTTTACAAGTTTCTTACGTAAAGAACAAATAAATTTTCCTTTAGACTAACATAACTGGAAGAAGTATTCTCAAGGGTTTATTTAAACTAGTGAGTCAAATTTGCCTAAACAGCCTTTATAGTTAATGAGTAGAAAACTAGTTCCCTAGGGAGTTAATTCAGCAGTTTCCTGGCTCCCGAGAGCCTGTCTCTCTTCGGGGTCCCTGGAGGGAATCTGAAGAGACTGGACAATATTAATCTTTCAGAGTGGTCCTCTCCATGCAACACCTGAAAGGGTTTATGGTTATTTGAGGTTATGGGAATGACAGAAATGTAAATTAAATTTTCTCAAATACATACTTTATGTAATAAAATAATGGGATATTAGGTAGTTATGAAAACAAAGCAAAATGAGGAAGGAAAATGTGCCTATTTAGGTTAGATTCCTGTTTTCAGAAGGTTGAGTATTTTTTAATTTATGAAACAATCTAAACACAAACCAAGCAAAGTTTGTGGTACAACTTCTTCATGATTTCAAAATAACTTTGTGCTAATTGATACCAGCTGCTGTATGAAAGGAACAATCCCATGTACCAGAAGAATTTGATATACGGATGGGAAAAGAACAATCATGCCTAAAATGTTTCCAAAACGGCATGTTGAAAATTTTTTTCTTGAAGTCCTGGAATGAAAAGTAGGAAGTGTAAAATCTCAGAAAGGTGAAACATCCAGACACAGAGAAGATCCAGAAGACCAACCAGTGTCATCTGTGTTATCCTGAGCAGCAAAATGACATCCCAGTAACGTTCAAATTTTCTGAAGAAAGGGAAAATCACATGAAAGCTTTTGGACAGTGACTAGGCAACCAGCCTAACCAAGAACAAACAGAGTTCCACAGAGGGGTTTTGTGTTGGTCTCTGATTCACCAGTAATGAATCAAGTCTTTTTTACAAAGCTTATTTTCCAGTGTTGACCTCTGTCTCTTTCCCTATGCTCTGTTTCAGGGAAACACAAAGAGGAGGTGTAACATCCCCTTCCTAAGCACAGGGAATTATCTTCCACCACCAGCGCTTCCCTCTGCCTCCCACTAGATGAAGAGGAATCTTCCGCGTGTGCTGACTTCATCACCTCTTACAGGCCTGACAAATTTAGAGGACAATCTCTTTCCCAAATCCCTAGTGCTCTATTTACACGGGAAGTAACAGCGATACCCAGGAGAGACGACGGTGCCAGTTATTTAGTAAAGAGCTGTTCAGATGCTACAACACCACTGCAGACCATTGCATTGCTCACATACACTTGAGTTTCCGGACAGTGAATTCACAGTTTGTGAACAGATTGATCAGTTTCTGTTTGCTAATATACCTAATCCATGCACGTTCCCAGTTTCTATGCTTCAGTACCTCGGTGTACAGGAAAACAGAATTACTTTGCATGAATGCTCTAATCTCCAGATCCAAAGTATATCAGGACCACAGAAATCCTACCTCATTGCAGGCATCCGTTACTGGACCAGAAGTTTATTTCACCTGAAGTGAATTCAAAATGTGATCTCTAAAAGCTTGATCTTTGCTTGAACAGAATTAAAATCAAGCAGTAACTTGTTTCCACACATTTAAAATAACAAGCATATTAAGTTAATTTCTTGTTTAAGAATGTCTTCTGGGATCAAATTTAAATCACCCCTTTTTAATAATGAGAGATCTATTTACAGGCAAACATCAGTAAGCAGAAGAAGCATTTCAACCTGTTTAAAAACCTATTCAAGAAGTTTTCACAGAGAAGTGCAAGGAACCATAAACAAGAGGGGCTGTAGCTGGATGCCATTATAGGATCTGAAAAGATTATTCCTTAGAAAACATGACCATAATATGATTATTTTTCTAAGGATTGGATACAGTGTTTGGCACTATATCTTTTCCAAAGATGTAGTTAACTTCCTTGGATTTTTATAATAATGACGCATGACACAATGTCCTCTGGGATTAATCACAAGTATTTTTAAAAGATGAGGCTTCGTTATATCTTTGTTCTTTATATCTTGGCTTTTGTTAGCGCATTTTAATTAGGATCTGGTATCTGCAATAAACAGTAAACATAAAGAGCTTTGCAAAAATGTATTAGACTGTTTGTTTTCACACTCTAATGCATATTTGCACAATTTTACCATGAAAAAAGGAAAACATGCTAAGCTCTTGGGCTCTATCCCAAATGTCCTGGAATAGAATCCGGAAATTACTAAGAATGAAACCAAACCACATCATATTTCAGTAATTAACCTAAGAAAAGAAGGCACACTTTCTATGTGAAAGATAGTTTTGTGGGAGGCATTTGTGAAAAAAAGAAGCTTCTAGAAGAGACATGCAAGTAACTATTTAGGATTTGATTTAATTTTCTTTGACCAGGTAAAAATTTGATAAATGCAGTGAGGTTACAAACTTCTTTTTTCTTTCACAACAGTGGAGAAAATATTTATCACTTATTTCTCATTGCAGAAGCAAAACGTGTCTAAAAGAAACTGAGAATAAAAATACAGCCTGAAATTCAGTACAGTATCATTTATTTTACTAGTTACACAGATGTCAAAAATACAAAGAAGAACTTTGGGAATCTGCAGAATAAGTGAATTTATAGTGGATTGCAAAAACAGATGCTGACAACAAACAGCCTTGGATGCAGGGGACTGGATAAACGGACTTTGTTATAATCACATGTATACTGATTTGAAGAAAGTTCTGGGGATTAATATGGCTTTTGTAATGCATTATAACAACATATTAAAAAAAAACCACTCAGAACTGAAAATACCATTTGTCAAAGACAGACGTACTTTCATTTCAAAGTATTCCTAACAAACTCTATCAGAAAACTTGAAAGGTTTAAAATGTGGCTCTTGTGAACAATTGGTATTGATATGACACCTTGATAGTATTTGAACGTGACACAAAAGTCATAAAAGTATATAAGCAATTGTAAGGTGTAAAGTGATTTTTCCCCACCAAAGCTAGGCTTTAATGTGTTTCCAAATAAAACACAAGATTAAGTAATTTATTTTGTCATATGATTTATTTATGGGCTGAAACACTGTAAACAACAGATAAAAGATACAGACTCAGATGTCAAAGTAAAAGATGAAAATCATTACATTTTATTAGCAGAAGATATATAAAAATGCCAAAATGAACTGTAAAGAGAGGGAAAGTGTTATGCTCAGAGGTCCTTCAGCTGAGCTGCATTTGTTTTTCCCACCTCCCCTAAAGGGGAATAATAGCTCTGAATTTAATTAAAAATCTATTTTTTAAGATTAAAGTAATGAAAAAGTTAAAAGACTGGATCACAAAGAAGAGTAACTGTGAGGATCTCAGGGAATATGAACTGATGAACTCCCTTATATTTTATTTTCTCTCAACTATTTGTGGGAGGATCACTAGTGTTGCATAGGAATTGTTAGTCCTGGATAAAAGCAAGGATTTTATAAACCAATAAATTTTTCATTAGTTTTACATAAATTTTAGTAGCAATAGTTTAATTCCAGTCAAATTATTTCAATCAGATGAGTTGCTGCTGAATGCAACATCATACATTATATTAACTGGGGCATTTAGAAACCTGGTTCCTAACTGTGCTGCAATGCTTGAGGCATTGTTTGCCATACATTTTTTCTTAACATGTAAAATAAAAATAAAACAGAAGAGATAATGAGAATGAAAGTGAAAAGGAATTTCAAAAACTTCTAAGCACTGAGAGAACTGGAAAACCAAAACTGACTATTTAGACACTTGTAAGATTTTTTTAGCAGGTTTATATGCCTAGCATTTTTTTGGTCCTTATAGAAATAAGTCAAAACTGTTGAGAAGTGATTTCTCATCCTTCACCTTCACCTGTCCTTCTTCTCAGGCTGCATACTCCAAGAAAAGGCCGGAAGAAATAAGCATGTTGCATTTGATCTGACAGTTTCTGAACCTCCACTCGGAAAAATCAAAGTGATACACCCTTGAAAGTACATTGGCAGCACACATGACATTTCAGAGAAGCTCAGATAGGGAAAGAGAATTTCTCAGTTCATTCACAGCCAATGAAGGCCTGTAGGTCAAGACCAATCTCTTCTCCATCCAGGTATCTGGTAACATATCATGAGACTAAGCATAAAGTGGTCTTATGCAAAGCAGACACAGAATCTAGTCAAATTTTAGCTAAAGGTTTTCAGGGCAGCTTCATCTGGATTGTGTTCTGTAAGCACAATTCAAAGATGACAAAAGTTGGAGAAACCGTGGCTGGGGGCATTCATGAAAGAAGCACTAGCACACTTTCTTGCAAAGTGCTGTTGATTGTAAACATCCACTGCTCCTTGCCCATCCACACTACTTTGCCAGACTCAAAGAGGTGAGGATAAGGTCATGAGAAAAGAATGGGTATTAATCTTCAAATAATATTTTCATTTCAGGGGGTGCATGCCAATATTTATAGGTCAATGCTGGTTGACTCCAACCAGAACTATATACCCTTTATTAAAATGTTGATAATACTCATACATTAACCTTCCCCTGCTTCCCATTTTGTTTCTGTCAAAATTGTGGAATGGCACCCAAAAGTCTGTAGATAGAGCTTTCCAGTGCCAAATAAACCAAGCATATCTTTTTATGCTGTATGGTTTATAATTTTCTTGATCCTGACTTCAATGGAAATGCTGTGTGTGGAAGGATGACAAGATTGGGCCCTGAGGCAAGAGCTCTGCAGAATAATATGTAGGAATGTTATTGTTGGAATTTTAAGAAACAACATCTCTTAATTGGGCCAAACCCAGGCCATCTTCCTCATGCCAGTAATCAGTGAAACTACTCATATAAGTAAAGAAAAAAGCTAAAAATTATTATGGTTTACTTGAAAAGAGTCTATCTTTTGTGGAGTCTTTCTCTGTTGTCTACGTACAGTTGTACTAATGCCATCTAGTTGGCAGTGGGAGGTGGTTTCGTAGCTCATTAATATACAATATACGTCCATGGTACAGATAAATGGATTGGTCTGATCCCCCATTTCTAGTGAATATTTTGCCCTGTTTATAAATAAGCAGAAACTTTGCTACCTGTGTTCCAGCGAGGTTAAGAAAATGTGTGGTCCCATGCTGCCAAACATGGCAACTTGTAACACTTGCTACCTGATGCTTAGCACATGTCACATGAACCATCGCTTATTTTAATGAGTAATAAATCCATCATTCATAAAATTCAAATTTATGTACCTACTCAGAGAATTTCAACTTTGCCCTTTAAACACTACAGCTTATAGGTCAACTTGACCATTCTCAAAGAAATGTTTTTGCCAGACTACTTGAAGACCTCATTAAAGTTCCCAGTAACACAATGTGATTTCATGCAATTAAGCAACATGTTTTGGACACAAAAGGAACACTCCATTACCATTCCTTCTACACAGAGTACTTTTTATTTATAACTTTATAAGCAAGCTTAATGGAGTGAGATGGGGAAGAAGACAGAAGGATAACAATAAAAATGAAAACACAAAGCTGTAACAAATTCTAAAACTTTATTGCTTGATGTACCCTGAGAAGCTTGGAAGTACAAGTCTTTTCCCCATGAATTTTGTCCTCTGTTTGCCAAACATTTTAATTAGTTGTTTTTCTAGCACAGAAGAAGCCAGCATGGTTTTGCCTTTTCCTTGCATTTCTGTTGGTGTGTTAAATTCATACTATTATACTTGTAAAGGTGTCAGCAGCAATGTGCACAGCTCTGGAAACACAGTTGCATACTAGAAAATTGCCATGTAGTCCACCTATTGCTTTTCCTTTGCACTAAAGGCATATTGCTTGTTAATTACACACCAGAGTGCATGGAACAGAGGGAAGCCGGGCAGACAGTGAACACGCTGAGCCATACCGTCGCCCATAGTGTAAATAGGAGGAGAATAAAAAAATGCACCAAAAATCTTTTCTAAATGGAGCAGCTCAAACTCCAGTGAACATCCCCATCAGCCCTAAGAGAGTTTATTCTGCGAACAGAAATCAGTTGGTGTTGCAGTGAGTGAGGAAGCTTCAGTCTTGGAAGGGGAGCCTTTACCTCCACGCAGTAAAAGCAATGGCACGTATGCCTCCTGGACACACAACATGCAGCCGCTTGCTTATGACCACATTTTGTGAAGGAACAAACTCCACACGCCAGACTTGCTGCTTTATTGAGCTGCGTCTTGGAATGGAGGAAAACTTTCACTAACAACTCAGTAAGCCAAAACAGGCAGATTGCGGCTCAGCTCTGAAGATCCCTCACTTAACCCCTGCGACCACTTGACTGCAAGACAGCAAATGGATGTACAATGAGGGGTTTCTTACGCTTAGCAAATGAGGCAGGAGACACTATTCAAACATGGAGAACACGCATAACTGAAAAGAAGCCACAATCCTCAAATGGGTAAAGAGATGCTGCCTGGAGAGGAAAGGCTCATGGGCTGCGGGCTAAACATTGACTAGTAACTTTCAACAAGCATGGGAGACCCACACCAGCAAATTAGCTTTCCCCTCTCTCTCTCCACTCACTGAACTCTAGGCATTCCAGTGGATGCTATGATTTTTTAGGTCATTCTACCTCTCATGGAGCTCAATTTCAAGTTTTAAACAAAGTGCAGAGGGAAATATTTTGAGTACAAAAAAAGTAAAATGCAGACTTGCTGCACAAGCTACAAAACCATGAAAAGATTTTTTTAATATGACCATCGGAGACAATAGCTAAGAAAAAGAAAGCATATACATAAGAGACATATTACTGATTATGAGAACAATAAATCACAGACACAGTGCACCAGCACTTAACAGCTGAAGACAGACTATGGAATAGCACCTAGCCACAAAGAGAGAAGCTCGAATAAGTGTACTTTCAAGTATGGAACAGTCTACCCCACATACCCTGTGCTCACTCCAGGGTAGCCACCCAACACTGCTATCACAAATGGGTGTGTTTGCAGATGCAGAAATGACAGTGAACATTTTATTGTCATCCTTGTCACTGTTCATTCACTTTATTTTTTTACACATATTATTACTTTGCATCAATTCTAGACAAAAGAGAAAGCAGAAGGGCCATGGCTTTCAAAACTTTACAAGAGGCTGTATCTAGCTTTCCTCACAGAGAGCCCGAACCAGATTCCCTCATTAAAATACTTTCCATTTCTTTGTTGTGACTTTGTCCAAAACAAACAAGAACATAGAAACCTGTAAGTATCACCACTCAACCGTCACAAGTACCTGCATGTAATTTTGCGGCATTTTTCTTTATCTTGTATTTTTATCTTCCCTCTTACTTTCACTCGAACATAAAGTGTTCCAATTCTACAGGTAGAGCTCTTAGGCAGCATGTAATAATACAGCTGAATAATATAGCTGCAGAAGCTGATAGCAGTATATTAATTTGTGCAGAATTTAGTTTCCTTTAAGTCATGACCATTTCCTAAATTCCTATATGCATTATAGTCTGTATAAAACTCCAGAGAAAAGGAGCTTTAAATACTGTACAAAAGGACTAGAAACCTTACCAGGTCACAAAGCAGCCCTACACAGCTCTATACCACGACGGCAAATATACCCGTAAAGGTTCTTCTCCTTCTCTGTCAATGATGGCTATTGGAAAGGGGAGGAAGACACATTTACCCCAGAAATTTTGAAAGATGCAAGAACCAGGCAGCTCTCTATGGAAAAATACCTGCATCATATTGTTATAACTGCTATCCTCCAGGCACAAAGACACTGTTGAAAGGCAGTAAACACCAGAAAAAACCCCAACAAATAAACCAACAACAAAAACTCCACAAAAGCAAAACAAAAAACCCTAAAAAACAAACAGAAAAGACAAGAGACCTTGAAACAGATTGGGAAAGCTTCCTTCTTAGTTGCTCTGAGAAACATCAGTTCAATCAAACCAATGACAATGAAAGAAGTGGGTTTTTTTTTTCAAATTAACATTTAAGGTAAGTCATTTTGTCAGACTGATAGCCTTTTAACTGATGTTTACTTTTCCACCAGATTGCACAGGACAGGTTGATTAAAAAAAACACTTTGTTACTTTACTTTTAAATGTGAAACTTACATCAATATGACCAAGTTCTATATTACAAAGTAGCCTTTGAAATGAATAATGCCTTAGAGTGGTTATATTTTATCATACACAACTTATTTGTCCATGTTCATCTCACTTTGCTTTGATATTTGTAATAGTATGGATACTTACTACAAACATAATTCTGCCATCAAAAGAGCAAGAGAACAAAGTTTCTATACTAATAATTCAAACAGCAAAACTGTTTGGTAAAAATACCAAATGAAATGAGAAAATATAATATAGTTTATGTTTCACCTTAGCCAAATTTGACAGAGGTGCTTTATATGGAGAGAAAAGCATCTTACTCATCTACAACTGATTATAATTGCACTCATTGCACCAATCTATTTCATACAACAATGGGGTGGATTCTCATTTCATCTATTTAACAGATATATAAATGGAGAAGCACAACACTTCTTCTAAAAACAGAGTCAATTCAAGTTATAATGTCCTTCATTTGGAGACACAGTGAAGAACTCTGATTATCTGAGGAGGTTGCTGTCATCGTGAGACCTAATCTGCATGGCTGCAGTGTGCATTCAGAAATATCGTACTTCGGAAGGAGTTCTTCTGCTGGCATTTCATTGTAAAAAAAAAGCTGACAGAATCCCCCCATCAGTTTGCCCCATGCATGTGTAATAGTAAATCAGCAAGAAAAATTGATTGAGTTCATCTGAAAGTTGTTGAATAGAAGGTTGGTACTTTGTAGTTAAAAATATAAATGAAATAAATTATTTTAAGACTCAAATTTATAAACCTGAAGATAAGGAGCTTTATTTTCTGAACCTGTGAGTAGCTCTACTGACCCTAATGAAGCAAGTTCAGACTCATTTTCTGTGGAAAATCATGCATGAGACGTGGCATTTTTTTCAGGGAAAAAAAAATCTGTTTGGGAGTAAATTGAGAATTAAAGTGCATGGATTCCTCTAATCTGATCATATACCAGTGAAATAATAGAGATAATTTGAATAGAGGACAATAAAAGTGGCTTGCATTGGAGATTCAATACTCTATTACTTAAGAATAAAGAATTTCTAATAGCCATTAAAAGGAAAATCAAGGAATATATAAATTTTAATTTGGTCTCTGCTTCATATCATAGTGTACTGAAGGCTTTCAAAGTGACTTTTAGAAGCTGGATTTTAGGTGTATGTCATGAAATTAGGAAATGCCAAAGGCAAGAATAATTGGAGCTATTAGCAAAGATAACAATAAAAAATTAGAACATCAAAAATCCCATAGTAAAAAGCTTATGTAGAACTGCTACAGATTAAGGCACTATTGAATAATATTGCTGTTAAAGAAGCCAATTATTTTTATAGACCAAATAAATTTTTCTATGATAATACATATAAAACTGGTAAATGGTTAACTGCCTTAATAAAAGGGGAAGAGAAATCTCAACATAACAGCAATTTATACGAAACAAGGGGTGATAATGAACAAGAAGAATTAGGTATGTGATATCTCCAGGGCACATTATGAGACTACATAAATCTGAAACTTCTGAAGATGATATCCAAAATTAGGGACTGAAAATGAAGAAATTGAATGTTATCTATCTTTTCCTTAACACAGGAAGAAAGAGGTTGGCTATGGTCCAAAAGACACTGGGAACAGTTAGACCTCAGTGACACTAGGCAAAGATGGCTGTCCATCAGATTTTTTTAATGCTGTATTTGAAGTACTTGGGCTCTTCAAGCCACAGATCTTCTAATTTTCTTTCAAATGAAGCTAAATAGCCCCTATCACATTATGAAATAATTCTTATTTTGAAACAGAAAACAAGGTCTTTGGGATTTTTCAGCTGTAAATCTTTTTTTTTCTCATTTGTGACAACATCAAAATGTTTAGTCAGCAGAAAAAGAAAGGTAGAAAGAATATAGTCATGAAGATCTGATGGGTTCAATAAAAAAAGACTCCTTCTACAGAACACTAAAAGGGTATGTAACATTAGCACTATTCCTGCCCAAAATATTTTCTTCACCCCTAAATGGTGGCTGCAGTAGCTACTGAAAGACTGTATGACCAGCAAAATTGGCATGGGTGTATAGATTTGTTTAAAACAGTGTCTTGAAAAGGCAGTTCTTGACAACAAAACCTCACTTTGAATTGAGTCTTCAAACTGAACCTTTGTTTCAAAGAAAAATATTTATCAGATGGGATAGCCTCCTCAGAGCTCTCAAAAAGAATTTGTCCTTATTTATGAGTAAAACCACCTCTGCTGAATATAACAGCCAATCCTACAGTGACCTCAGTAAGTGAAGACTCGGGTTTATTCATGTCGTCTTTGCCTGACACCATGGCAAGGACAGGTTGGTCCAATGAAGAGTAACTGCATTTGGTTATTTTCATATTGTTCTGACTCTATCTGTTTTGTTAGAAAGAACAGACTGGGTGAATAAGTTGCTTGTTCACTTAGCACTTGCTATGAAACAGTCATGAAAAACCTTGAAAAAACCTTGTGCCTGGGGAAGTCAAAAGCAATAGTGTTCAAGATTAGGATACGATCATTGTCTGGAGATGTAACTAAAAGGGCTATATTTATACTTGTCTAGCTAAAAAAAGTCCTTTGTGTGGTCTTTGAACTATCTGAGGTTGATTGTTAATGCTACAGATTGATACTTGTATTTTTTGCAAGAGAAACTGAGTGTCCTTTCTAAGGGTTTTTTGGGGTGTTTTTTTGTGTAGACTTGGTAAAGATGGGGAAAGGGATTACAGAAGGTGATAGACGACATTACCAGTTCTTTATCCAGGTCCCAGTCCCTCCTGAAGAAAACTTGCCCTTTGATGGGAGAATGGCTTTTGGTTTCCAACTCTTGAGGCAGGGATAGCTGCATCTCATTGGACAGTTGGCACAATAGTAGATACCCTCAAGATTTATGATAATTTAGCACCATGGGGACTCTACTAACTGCTGGTAAGACAGCAGTTGGAATTATTGGATTTCAATAACAGTTGCAGACTTGGCCTTTAATCTAATTTCCAGTGTGCTGTTTTATTTCTGCCTCATCCAGCATGGTGTCAGCAATGCAGGATCAGGCCCTTCAAATTTGCTCACTGACTGCTAATAAAACTCAATGCAGAAACCATGGGTTTGAAGTCAGTGTTTAACTAAGGGCGCAAGACAATTTTTCCTACTGAGAGACATTTTAAAAATGTTTAAGGGTTTGACTTCATGTGATCTCAAGAAAATTTTCATTTTAAATGGTTTCAATGAACAAGTGCATTCAGAAAGGTATAGCAGAGCAAAAAATAGACTTGTCTTCTTTATCCTTTTATAAAGAATCAAACATATTAGGTTTTTTTTAAGAAAATCATGTGTGTATGTGCTCAAGGGATATGTTTCATTTACCTGGGTATCTTTTTATAGAACAAATTTATGATCCACAAAATTTGGAAGATTTTGTGATGATTGGAAACTGACTGACAATGTTACATGAATCAAGAGACTGGCTACCTGAAGGCTGAGAAAAGAATTTGCTTTTTTCACGGAGACTATACACACCAACATTTTTTCATGAAAGAATTCTGTCATACTGAAGTATGAGGAATCTACACCAATCTGGGATTTTGGACAGAGAGAAGGGAAGGAAAAGAATTAAGGGAAAAGCAAAGAACATTATTTGAAAGAGAAGTTGTCCTTCATTTGCCTAGTTGATTTCTGATTTTAGAGGACAAAATGGTAGTTGAAAGCCATTTTCCTTTTCCAAATCCCTGATGAGACTAAATATAAAATTGGAGGACTGGTTTAGGTTTGTTCTCATCAATATTGATCAAAACTGTACCTTAAAGAACTCTTGAGACAAAATAAACCATTGCTAAAGTTTCAGCATTCTCCTTGTTCAGAGGTGGTTCTAGAGATCATGTCCGAAATTGCAGAGAACCCCTAGAAAATTCATTTTCCTAAAAAAAACAGAAACCATCTGCCTTTCCTTTTCTGTTCTTCACTGCAGACCTTTGCAAGTCCTCAGACACTCACTCCTGTAAATAGTGAAAAAAAAGAAACAACAAAAAATTAATCATGTTTAGAATTCTAGATCTTGAAGAGGTTTATAAATATCAGATCTGGGAAAAGATACTAGCACTTTAATTCACTACTTCAAAATTGCTATCATTTAGAGCCAAGGCAAAAAGGAGTACAACCAGGTTTATATTCTCCAGTTTATTCCTTGTTTGTGTCCTGCCCCCCACATGTGCAGAAAAGTGCTGTTAAGATTTTCTGTGTAGTTTCACTCCTGCAGAAACTTACCGTCACTTATACCCTTACCTAAGATCAACAGGAAATACAAAAAGCTGTTCAAAAAAAGTGGAAGTATAGAGATGAATAACGGCAATCGTCTTCAGTTGCCTTCATACGGGCAAGGTGAATTTTTTTAATTGTCTTCTCTGGCTTGCTTAAACACTACAAATGTTTACTCAGAGAGGAATAGGGCCAGTTGCCTCGGTTCACTCTGAGGGAAAAGAAGAATTACAGAGAGGACAAAAATAAGACAATCTTCCCCTGGCAACGCTGCATAAAGTGTTCTAGAGGAAACAGTTGCTTCATCCCTTCCCAATCTCTCACCGGTTATTACACTGAAATGCACCCCAGACAATCACTATCATAATGAGGTTAACGGATATGATAAATTCAGCAGGAGCGTTCTTTGTTTTTGATTGACTTTGTGGCTGGGAACTCCTAAATTCATGTTTCCCACACTTTACTCTATGACTGACAAATATTTTTTAGGGCTAATCTGAATATTCATTGACACATTTAAAGCTTTAGAGACATCCGTGAATAAAAATTGTGGCAATAAAAAGTAATATTATTTTGAAAACACCTCAGAGAGGGAGTTCCTTCTTTTTCTAGGACACCCCTCTGGTGAAGAAGCATGCTGCTACATCAGATCGCCAGAGAAGAAGAGAATGTGCTCGAGCACAGAGGATCCTGTGTACATTTTGCAGAGCCAGAGGGCAATTACTCTACTGTTGTTTGGCCCACACAAACATTGTATAAGGAAAAATCCCAAAATTTAAACCACATTTTCAATGCTATAAGGTGGTAAAAAGAGTGCCATAAACAATTGGTACTATTCAGTGTATGATATTTCATTTATTTCATATTGTCAGTGTCCCTTTTAAGAGCCATAAAAATCTTAACAGTTGTGCTGCTGTAGGGCTTACACTTAATTGTTGCAAAAAACAAGTGGGAGTCAGTGTAATGAAAGAGGTGCTCCTGCCCTCAAACTCCTTCAGGCACTAAATTAGAGTTCTCCAAAATAAGACATGGATTAGAACTACCTTTTCTACTTACCAGGGGAGCAACCATTTTCAGCATAAACAAAAGTCAATGTGCATTTTTTCACCTGTCCACGGGGATATTCTTTTATTAAATAAATTCTGGAAATATGAAGATCAAAGTGAAAATGAACACCCTCTTTTACTTTTTTTTCTGTAACTTTCCTCCTAACTTCTACCTATACTGTACCTGTACACAAGCAACAGTTTCACAGCCCATTATTCTGATCAATGCAAGCTGAGGGAATCTTCTGCATCAAGAACTGAACAGCTGGGAACATGCTTAATTACGTTCTAGGCTAGTGAAAGGACAGTATAAAATAATTACTGGCACAGCACATTAGTGTTTAAGAACAACAGCTTTAAGGTTTGGGGTTAATTTTAGAAAAAAAAATTATAAAGTTACATGTGGGAAGGGACTGAGGAAAAAAGGTAGCTGCAGAGAAAGAAAAATTACTGAAGAACTTGGCCAGAACAGGAATAAAAAAGCTGACTGAGGTAAAGTTACTCAAACTTTCAACTTGCTACTTTTCTCAGTTTTTGGAGATCAGGTAGGTGTTCTACTGACTCTCACCCATCCATCAAGCCTTCAGTGCAGTTTCCTTTCTCCCCCATCTTCTTGCTTTGCTTCCTTCTCCAATTCACTAGGTTCAGCCCCTTCCCTTTACCAAGGGTCAGCAGCTAAAGGAGACCTGTCCCTCCACAGAGGAAGGCTGTGCTCAGAGAGGGCAGTGAAGCTCTGCAGAGAGTGGGGGCAGCAGGAGACGTCGACCAGAACCACATGGTCCCTGTCACATTCAAACTGCTTTGCAGTATTTTCAAATAAACGGGCAAAGGAGACAATTCTTAAGAATTGCCCTTTGAGTGAGCATCACTGGTTACCAAGCACTGAGCACATATTACTGTAAGGGGTAAAGGTTCTTTTAACCACAGGCAATTTTTTATTTTATGGAACTGTGGCTTTACAGCCTCATGCACATGCATCTTACCAGGGTTGGAAAGCAGTCAGGTTGCAGGCACTTACATCAGTGTAAAGTAAAATAGTATTAGCCTCATAGCAAGTTTCAAGTTTTAAATATCAAAATTGAATTGCACAACTTGAATACAAAAAGACTAACCTTTTTCAACAATATTTTTATTTAAAGAATTGTCACTTTCAGCAGAGGAACAGATTTTGCTTAAATTAAAAAAAAAAAAATCAAACAAAATTTTTCCCAAACTTATCATTTCTAAGTAAAGATAGGACCATCTGCCCACTTACACCAGCTGGGTGTCTGGCCATGAATGTCTGATATTTCATGCCAAATTGAGTAGATATCAATGGTTTATTATTTATTTATTTATTTGCCTACTTACTAAAAAAAAAATCTATCCACACTCAGTTAATTTGCATAGCTGCAATTCCATGTCTTCCCCCTCATTTAATTTTTAATGCACCTGAAGAATATGGTTGCTGTGCTGACCCCCAATTCAAAGTCTAATGAAGTCTCACCACTTCCAGCAGAACTCTAAACAAATGCTACCCTGGGAATCAGACTGTAGTTTTCAAAAGAACACAAATGTTCATTTATCAAAATAATAATATCAACTGCTATTTGAGTGCTTTATTTATATATCATATGTAAGTGGCTAATCAGAAGTAATAGCTTATTATTAAATACAAATGGTTTCTTATTTACATAAATAAGGCTTGTCTTACTTCTTTTGCCAGCTTTGGGTTCCCTGCTAGCCATCACAGACTGTATTGGCAGCCACAGCACCTTCACTGGTTTTGCCAACTTAAGTGGAAATAAATCTGATTTTTATTTTTAAATCGCAATTTAATACTGCCGAAATACACAAGACTGATTTGAAATTTTGGTTTTTTATTCTGATTTTTTCTCAGACCAGCCTTTCCTACGTAGCTTGGAGTTTCATGGCTTAGTTCCATTGCCATGTTCACAGATTGATGCTTGATCTCATTGCTGCTGTTCCTCAGCACATTGGTGGTACAGACTCAACGGAATTGTAAAAATTAAAGATTTCATCCCTTGCCGATGCAGAATTGTTATTTATATAGATTGGGGTCTACTTTAATTTTGACTCATTTAGGGACTTTATTCAATACACCAAGGGTTTGCTTAAACAGGGACATTCAGGAAAGTTAATCCAAAGTAATTAAAACAGTGAATTTAAAGTGGATTAGTTAAACCACATTAAACCCCAGTGTGGACTGGGGTTTAATGTGGTTTAACTAATCCACTTTAAATTCATACCTTTAGTTAATTTGGATTAATTTTCCTGAGTGTCTCTGTTTAGACAAGCCCTAAAGCCCCAATCCTGTAAACAATTTATGCACACAAGTATTTGTATGCGATGTACTTAATTAGCCTCGATTCAGGAAAGCACTTAAACTCTGCTGAAATCAATGGAACTTAAGTGTCAATGGATGGTTTTGCCTTAATTGGGACTAAAGGCATCACATGCAAAAATGTCGCCCTGGTCACTCATATTCACAAGAATCATGGTTTATTTTTGAATGTTCTTAGAAGGAACTTTTTCTGATATCCAGTTTATTTTCTTTTTGCCCTTCTCCATTAAATCTTTGCATAGCCTTGCTCTGCTCTATCCAGTTTCTCCATCTCTCTGTGCACTGGCCCAACAGCTACGTGGTACACCACATTACGCTGATACGGCTCTGTGCTGGTGCACTGTGTGTTACAAGACCAGGCCACTTTCTGTACACGTTTCAGAGGAAGTCTCACATGTGGCAAATTTTAATTGAGCTAGTCTGGAGTACATGATTCCTTTCATTCTTTCCAACAGTAGTTCATCAGTCTTTATTCCTCTTTCTCACTCCATTTTCCTTGATTCCTTTGAATTTTTTCAGAACACATCAAGTCATGCCTCTTTGTCCAACTTACATGACGTATTTCATCATGTTTGATATAACTGTCAGTATGTCAAGCTATGCATTTTACTGAGAAAGCATGAGATGCTTGGTTCTCTACTGGAAGAAGACACAGTATGTTGTGTTAGGTATTTGGGAAGTGTAATTAATAATAGGAGAATTATACCGAATCGTATCACTTGACATACAGGTTCACAAAGCACTTACCTAAGCTCCACTAAACCCAAGGATTTTAAAATTATTTAAGACCCATTTAAATTATGGTGTAAATGTCTATGGCCAAATCTTATTATAATTCAGAGGCAAAATGAGGTTACTTTTTTGCAGAAGAAGGCTTGGGTGGAGAATGAAAAGGACAGAACAAAACGTGTAATTAATTATTCTCCTTATGATTGGTAAATATTTTTTTAAAATGTACAAAAGCAGAACTTGAGAGTGATTGAGTGAATAGTTACAATGGAAACTGCAAGCTGACAGTGGCGTCAAACAGATTCTACTGGAAGAAAATTCATCAAGTTTAAAATCAATATGACTTTGTTCTTAATGGCTGTGTATAGAATACATCCCATTGTAGGGTCTAGAAATGAAAGAAGTACTCCACAAGTATTTCCCAGTTTCTCTATGGGAATTCAGTTGATAGAGGAGTTGTAGCTTTATTTGACTCATGGGAGAAGCTGCAGTCATAAAACCTTCCTTGAGATTTTCTTCAAATTCCTGAGATTTCAAAATCTCCTGGATTACAGATCGAATATGAAATCCAAACAAGATGCTATAACAATTTGAAATACAACTAATGTGTGTATATGTATTTATATATTTGTATATGCAAAAAATCATGCATGCATATGCATTCAATAAAATGCTTTGCCTATAATTCACACAAATATATATTAAAAATCTGTGGGAATTTTTATATTCTGTTTGCATGAGTTAACTAAGAAAAAGTCAAGAAATTTTGCTTTACATTTTATTCAACTATACTATACTTTCTCAAACTATATGAAATCCTCCTAACTAGCTCAAATGCCTGTAATGGCTTTATTCTACAGCTGATAACAAAGCTGGGCTACTCTCCTCCCTCCCAAGGATGAGAAACTAAAATGCTAGCAAGCAACATATGCATTTTTTGCTATGGATACCACTTACTCATGAGATGTGAGGAACTTGTATAGAACTTAGACAGATTACAGGCCAGACTACTTAAATGAAGAATGCTACTCATAACATAACTAAATATAAACCAAGATTTTTCATAATTGCAATGCACAGCCAAGTAAAATTTAAAAAATATTTATAACCTCAAGAATATTTCAGTCAACACCTAATATAAGAAACACTATTTTCTTCACTTGTATCAAGTTTACACACTTTTACTTCTGATTCTGCAGTAGGATGTATTGTGAACATAAACTAAGTAAATTGACCTTAAGCCTCCATAATCTTGAAAATACAGAAATTAGTAATATTTGGAATTTATTTTTCTCTTTATTGGTGCATAAGTAGAAGGGATTAATTTGCTTACAATGTTTTAATTTTGGGGTGGAACCTCCATTCTCACTTAAAATAGCATTCTAAGTGTTATGATTAGCCTAACAATTGATTGCCAATGAAACAAGAATAACTACTTTTGGCAGACTCTGCTGTTGTTTTTCCTGCTGGCTTTTGTTCCAGCTTTTATTTTCCATGGGAAAATTTTCATATTGAGAATACTGAGAGGGCCAAATCTTTTAAGACATTCCCTAAGCACGCACACAATTAGATATCCTATGCTCATATAATTACTGCAGTAGTTATTTAGACGACTCGCAGTTGCCTGACTTGAGGACACAGTGGGAATATGTGCCAAAGGCAGGTGCCCTCTTCCCCTTTTTTAAACAGTAGCACAAATCTGCAGGTTTACAAAGAAAAGGTTTCAATACTTTCAACACAAATTTTACTGGTCTACTCACCCATATCTTCAACACATAATGTGGTATAATTCTTCACATTGCCATTTCATCTCCCAAGCACACACTACTTCTGCGTATCTTCTTATCTAAAATGTGCTGTATTGCAAAAGCAGAAAATAGGCACTTCCATGTATTTATAGTGGACAGGTCACTGATATATGCAGACTGACTGTAGATGGCTGTATTATTTCTAAACCAAATGCTGTGCCCTGTGTCGAACAAAATTGTATTTTCATCACTGAACTGTTCAAGGTATTCAAAACACGGTATTACTTGAAAAAAATTATATGCTTGACTGCTTGGCTTTTTTAATATCAAGATCTGCTCTAACACAAAATAAATGTAAGGAGAGACAAACAGGAAATCTTTGTTGCAAACAGAAAATCAAACTATGTGTTTGAAATTAATGGATGTGCGGACATGCAAGGAAATTCTCATGTCTTCATTTGTTTTTTGTCCTGAGCTTTTTAATTTTAAATCTACCAACAATTTAACTTTAAATGGCTCTTTCTACTTTAAACAATCTGATGTAGCAAAAAATGTAAATGTATGGCTGTAAAACACTATCATCAGCAGGCCGGAACCTACTTTGGTCTCTCTTTTCTTAATCAAACATCTGGGAATCAAAAACATCTGTAGACTGACATGAAGTTGAGATTTCCTCTCTAAGTATCTTTGGCAAAACCACATAGATAGGCTGATTATCTTGCCCTGAAATCACCCAAAAAGCAAAAAAGTTCCTTTCTGGGAATGAAGGGAATTATAAGAAATGTCTTCAGAGACTAGACACCATACATTTATCATGCAATATTTATTAAACATAAGAAGTTTTATTCCCGTTTCATTTCTAGATGTATCTCAGATTGATCATCGTTCTTCCTGTTACCTAGAAGCATGTTCGAACAGTCAAACATGCCAGTTTTAGGCTTGCTTTCCCAAGACTCAGGTTCAAATAATATTTCTGCTTCAGCTACCGTCTATAATGTAGTATGTCTCTAGTTTCCCCTTTCTGTCTTGCACTGGTGTCTCCAAGGAAAGCTCGCATACTAGTGCATCAGCACATATAATGAGAAACTGTAAAATGCTCACAAGGAGCAACCTAAGTCACAAGGCCCTTCACGACAACTTCAAACTCTTGCATAAATACACCCCTTGCAGGCTGTTTTTGCAAGAAAAATGAACTCTTCAGTACTTGGGGCTCCTCTGTTCACATTCCTTCATGATTTTTAAAGAAGGGCCGATGCCAAGCCGATGGCAGGTTTACCGGATTTTCCAAAACTTAAGTAAGTGATCTTTTTGACTGATCTCAATCGCGTGCCAGCGGTCCAAGTGTGCCTTGGGAACTGACGCGTTTGTCCCAGCGAGCTGCTACCGGGTTGTAGGGTCGCGCTCAGTGACCCCATTGCTGGGGCTGACAAGCGCCCCCGGCGGGCAGCACCCACCTCCGGCCGCCCAGAGCTCCAGCCGGGCACTTGACTCCTTCCACCAGGACGTTTCCCAAGCGGTGTGAACCCGGCCAGCCGCTCCCAAGGAGCGATGTTACGGACTCACTTTAAATTACCTTCCTTTTAAGCCCCTTCCCCCCAGCCTTCACCACGCATTGCGTGACTGGTAACTACACTCTACGCACGCTTTATGTAAATACAGGGAGATCGGGCTTCCTCAAGAGGCCGAAAGGCCCCGAAGAAACGCAAACCCTCCCAATTTCAAACAACCCCGGCGCCCTTCTGCTGTTGCCCAGCGCGGGTGGCGAGAAGCGGGCGCCGGCCAAGCCGCGAGGGCAGCCCCATGCTCGCCCTTCCCCTTCCACCGGCGGCCCGCAGCCCCGGCCAGCTGGGAGCGGGCACCGGGAGCACGGAGCAGGAACAAGGAGCAGGCGCCGGGCGGCCGCGGGCTCGGGCGCCTGCGCGGCGGGAGCGGGGCGGTGCCACCGCGCGTCCCTGCGGGCGGACGGGGAGCTCTTCCCCTTCCCTTCCATTCCCCGGGCCTCCCCCACCGCCTCCCCCTGCCCCGCGTCCCTCGCAGGGCGTCGGGCCGGCACGGGGGTCTGTGCGCCGCGCCGCAGGGAGGGAGGGAGGGAAGGAGGGAGGCGGGGAGGGAGAGACAGAGAGAGAGAGAGGCTGAGCCAGATCTTCATGCCACTGCAGGCAGCAGCAGNCAGGTGCTCGCCGGCAGGGAGCTGTGCACTCAGAGCCTCGCCGCCGGGAGGTGAGAGCAGGGAGGGAGGTGGAGGCAGATTTGTCACAAGGTTTCCCTCTCTGGGTTGGTTTGTTGTTGTTTTTTTTTTTTTTTTAATTGTTGTTGGTGATTCCGATGGCTGAAGAGGGAAGTTGAAGGTCTTCATAGTTATTTTTTTTTTCCCTTCAGGCCTTCATAAAAGAGTTTTTAGAAGCAGCTTGCCTTCCCTCCAGTTTTCCTGCCCCAGAGCCTCTCTACCTCCCTGTTCTCACTGCCTGACTCAGTCTGTGCTAGCTGTCCATTGCCATCAGCGGTAGATGTTTAACCATCGCACATGTTTTTCCTTGGGATACAGCAGTTCAAGTGGCGTACAAGTCTGCATTTCTGTGTAAGTGCTGCAGCACACATTTTAGCTGTTTGGGAGTTTCATTCAGTGAGATTGCTGTACTGTACTCATCAGTAGTTCAGTTTAGCTACATGCCCTGTGCTATTACACATCCTGGAGGCTTTATGGTTTGCTTTTAAGAAACAGTTGTTGCATCATATTGGCATAGCATTGCTTTGGTGGTATACTCATGAAAGAGGTATACCTGTGAAAGAATCATGTACAAAATGTGCTGGGATGGCACTTGGGAGAAAAGAATACACTTTCTAGCTCTGCCATTCAGCTCCACAGTATCCATTCTCCACTTGACTCTCAGTAATCCTGCTTACCTTCCCGTACAAGGATCCGAAACTTGGTTAAAAAGCACTGCATAAGTCTCTTTTCAGACCAAAGAAACTTCATTAAAGTTATTTGTCAGTTCTGTTACTTGTCACACGTTAGTTCAGCTATTTACTGATAATACTTTTTGGAAACTAAAGATTCTAAAATACATTCCAATTACACATGGGCTGATTTTTGTTACTGAAAATATTTTTAAGAATTTAAGGTTCATGAAACATCCAGTTAAATTAGTCCTAGATCACATCTCTCTCTAAATCATCATCCACTGTTACTTTTCCAACTCAGGTTGAAATACTGTAAGATCTAAAACTGGGCAATAAGAAAATTACATTGTTTGTGGGTGATAATGATTTCTATTTTTGAAACCAGTCCTTTTTTTTCTTTTTGTTACTGTAGTAGCTGTGAGTTAACGCAGTTGTGATTACCAGTTTTACCAGTTTTCAGACTTTTTTTTTTTTTTTTTTGCTGACACACGTGGCCTGTGTTTGGCCTAAATACCGTACCCGTAACGGTCATATGGATGTATATAAATAGTAACGATTGCTGAAGTTGTTAAAATTAATACTGTGTTGAAATAAGTTCAGGCTTCAGGTAAACAAACACAGCCTATTTCAAATGGTGAATTTCATACCATTTTTTGTATATTTTCTTACTTGAAATTGGCAACTTTGCTATTGAGCCAACAATGGGAGCCGTATGGGCTGTGAACCTACGTAGTGAATTTCAGTGCATAGCAAACATGAGCAATTACTAGATGTGTAAGTGCGTACTAGAAAGATGGTGCATTTTTTCCTGCCTCTAGATTTTATGATGGCTTCATAATTTAGGTACTACAGATGTGGTAAACTCCTGTGAAAACTGAACATTTGAAAAGATATTAAAGGCATCCTTTTGTCAGTGAGATAAAAACAAGAGTCTGTTTTCCAGCTTTTTGGATGGGAATGCTGCTAAGTAAGGCTTGTAGTGTAGCTTTGTTCAACGATTAATTAAACTGATGAGATTCTTGCATGTTTTGCTTCATTTCACCCTCTCATAAATCTGAGAAAAGCCAGAAACGTGATGTTTACAAACAGTTTTTCTGTTTAAGCTGCAATATTAGCAAAGCTCACTTGCCACACAAAATTGGTTCAGAGGTCTTCTGAAAGTACTTTGCCCCTTGTGAGAAAGGCACTTACCTTTAAGAAATATAAGTGGAAACATTCTTCTCACATTTTTCCTTCTTTACATAATCATGTTGGCTTTACTTGAACGTTGTGCTTTTCTCTTTTGTTTGCACTTGAATCTTTTAGCCTTTGTTACCTTGTACTGATGTGCAAGAAAAATGTGATTTGGTGGAAATGTGTTATGCATTCTCTGCCTGCCTATAATTTATGCTAAAATAGAGATCATCTTTGCTGTCTCCAGGTTGTTTTTGCTATTACAACTTCATTTCTCACTGGGGAAGGGCTGTGCAAAGAACTGGTTTACACTTTGCCCTGAAAGGAATTCTGTTGATGAAGTCTTAGAAAGTTTACTTTGCGTTCCATCCTTAGGAGTTTTATCTTAAACTGTTAGGTATGCTGCTGTAATTGACAACAGCTGTTGCTGAGAATTGTGGAGGATAGACAGTTTCTAAGATAATCAGTTCCTAGTCCATTGGAGGCTTTGTTGATTAGCACGTGTAAGAGCATTTTGGATCAGGAGCCAGTGATGTCTGCTGAGTGCAAATGTGGTATGTTATCGAAGCTGTTTGACTTAGGCTCTACACTGCTCTGAAGCAAATAAGCTGTAGGTTTTGTGTGCTTTTTCTTTTGGCCCGGGAAAGGGCCCAAAGCAGTTCAGACCATATTCTATAAAAACACACATCCTTGGGTGAGCTGTGCTTTCAGAGGAGGATGAGGAGGACTGTTAAACATGATAGAAGGAGTTGCTTGCCTCTGTTTGGTTATTACATTAGTGAGACTTGAATTCTGGTTTTGACCTCCAAAAGGCATGCTGGTACCATTTCCAGTTTTTAGGGAGGTTGTTACTGTGGTCCGTGTTTTGCTTAAGAATGTTTTTATGACTTATCCTAGTGTCATTATTTTTCTGATGTTGCAACTTCTGTGATCAACTACTTTCACAAAAAGGACTTGCAAATTATGTAGTTTGAGGTCCCCCATTATAATCTGATAATTCCTGCTCCTTTAAATGACATTGAATAGAAAAAAGCATGGTTTCTCTGAATCTTACGTGAATCCATGTGTGACAATCCTTGAGGAGAAACAGTTGACTGTATTTGCACTGTGACAGTTGAAATAAGCAAGAGCCAAAATGGAGCAGTTAGTCAAACTGCATCCAGACCTTGGAGATGAACACTGAACATTTAGCATTTATTTTGGATAAAAGTTGATGAATTACCAAACAGAATAGCAGCGGGTATCCTGCCTCTGTTGATGGTTCGATGTAGGTTTCCCAGAAGCACTGATGTGTGACCTGACCTGAAGTCCCTTTGGAAATGGTTTGGAAATACTAGGAAGAATCAGAAGTCACTGATACTGAGTTGAATGCAACAGAAATAAGACAATACCATGGTGTTCTATTTGAAAACCCCCAACATTATCCTGCTGTACTATTTAATTTATTTTTGTTCTGTTAATGGGCTGGCAAATCATTATTTTAGGTTTATTAAAGACCGTTACTACCATGCTACTAATTAATCTAGTTGTGTATGTGAAAAGTTCATGTGCTTTCTGAAGTTGACTTGCATTAAGTACTTCATCTATCTTCATACATGAACATTTCACCTTAAATGTATTACAGCATCGGTTTTTGTCTCAATGGGTTTGATTTCTGAACTTCTGGTTGGCTAAGATTTTCTTTTTTTTTTTAAGTGTATCAAGATACTGAGAATCTACCATTTACTTTTCTGGATGACTTGTTTCAGTGATTCATCTTTGCCACTATTTAAAAATAAGGCATGCAATTATTGTTTGAATACATTTGGATGCATCTGTTTTTCCTTAGTTCTTGTTATCTCATCTGAATTCTCTATCATATCAGACTGCCTTAAACTAGATTTGTCCCTTTGACACTGTGTTTTCACTCCTCTGCGTGGTGGCAGTCCCTAACATTTAAAGACACATACAGATTTTAAAATACATAGTTTTAAAAGAGCATCAGCAGATCGAAGATTTGCTGGGCTGACTACGCTAGGACTCTGAGATAAGTTTAACAAGTATGCTGATTTAAAATGTTTTTCTCACAATGTTTTTTAACATCTGATCTGGAACATCTGCTTAACAAATGAGTTGGAAGGAAAATCGATATAATGTGATACGATTATACCATTTTGAATCTTTCCAACTATAGAATGAAAGTATTTATTGACTATTTTTGATCTGTCCTTACAATTTTTAACACTTGTGCCACCTCTGTCTAGTTATGGGCCTCTATTGTTGTTGAGGTGGTGTTTGTTACTAACGCCCTTGGTGGTGTCATGGGTGAATGTTTAGTGTCTCTCAGTTTCTACACTCTGCAACAGTAGTTTATATTGATGGTGATCAAGTTATTGTTCTAAGTTATTGATCCTGCTTATTTTTTTGACTTCTTTTTTTAAAAAAAAATCTGGTTTTGAGAAACTGGGCTATGCTGTAGCCAAAACTGTACAAAATTTGTCTTTTTGCTAGCTCTAGAATTGCCTGACCAGAGATAAAAGCCATTAGGGAAGTCTCTGTTTTCATGTTTCTCTGTCTAAGATTTTTCTTCCCACTTAATTTTGTTCATAGCACTTTTTAGTTTCTGAAATTTTGAAAACTCAGGAAAATGAGCATCGATGTACCTTGTATATTTATACAAAAGTTAGTAATCTCTATCTGGAGATGTAATTTGATCATGATCAGTAATTCTTAGGCTATGCCAAATTTCTACTCCAGTGACTTACTCATTATAGATATTATAATGGAATACATGATAATTTTTCTGGTCATGGTGAGTGCTGTTAGAAAACTGTTGCTAGTAACTTTTTAAAAACAGATATTTTTACTGTTGGCAGCTTAAGATCCTGAGATGCTAGGTTTCAGTAAAGACTTGAGTTTGACCTTTTTATTTCAGCACATTAAAAACAGGGTTTACCAAAAAAAATCCTACTGTTCTCTAGTTTGAGCTGATGGTGTGTAACAGACCTCTGCTATCACCACCTTCTGAGTGAGCTGTTGTATTTAACCTGTAGACCCATGTACAGTCAGGATCCTTTGGTTCTGAATTATCAGGTAATGAATATCTGAATGATGTTTCTTGAAACCTGGATTGTGCCTGCTTCATAATTAATGTTATTTTTATGTAGTCTCTGGATTTTATGCAAGTGGGCCTTTGGCCTTTTTTTTTCTTGTTGGGAAGAAGTATGGTTGTGTGACGTGCACGTGAGAATAGACTTGAATTTAAGGAAGGGATGGAAATTTTTGGAAGTTTTAAAGAGTATTTCTGGAACTGTAGAAGTAAATTTTTGGCATTTAGATTTCACTGTAATGTTAGTGCAAGAATTGTACCTGGTGTCAGATGAATTGTCATCCAGGCCATTGTTTTGTGACTTACTGACCAACAGCAGATGTTTCAAATGAAGTTACAAAATACTTCCCAATTGTGGATTGACTGCCGTACTATGGAGCTCCTCAAATTCTTGTCAGTTTGTAAGAGTTTACTATGCTGATCCTGAGTTTTGTTTACCATAATAATTTTCTTGTTGATAGTTAATTTTATATAGGTGGATGTTTTCATTATCCATGGTAATATGTAATTATTTTATAAATTTTACAATGCTGTGTTCATAATCTACCTTCCCTGTGTCATGCTCAGCACTCTTTCCTCAGTTGTTAAAGAATAGCTTAATGTTCAGTCATTACTTGAGCAACACTGATAATCATTTCTTATCTGCTATGCTTTAGATGTGTCAACAAGCAGTTTGATTTGCCAGCATGCTGGCCATTCAGTTATATTTTTTAACTTCATTTATTTCATGTGGTGTTGATGAAGATGGTTGTATTCTGGGCCCTGATGTTTTCCATTAGCGGTGGTGGATGTGACCAGTGGCTCCTGCATCCAGTATTATGTGGATAGGCACACTGTTTCCTCAAACCTTTTCTTTTTTTCCTACCTTTCATTGTTCACAGTAAGGCAACATTTATATCTGGTGAAAGATCTGCCTATGTTTTGCTGATTGAAGCCTGACAAGCTGCAGTGTTTAAAACTGTAGTTGTATTTTCTGATCTTCTCCAACAGAATCTCCTTCAAAATTAATATTATTCTCTGAAAAAGTTACTAGTTTTCTTTATCATCTCTGCTTTAAAAGTTTCTGTCGGTGTTCCCACTGACCTTTCCCATGTAAGTTGGACCTCTTTTAAAACTAGAGACTTTCAAGCCTCGGGTGGTATGTTTATTTCATTATTGTGCTTATATCAGCATGCTTGCTTGCAATATAAAACTGAATAAGAGGATCCAGTGTCAAGTTGATACTTTGATTTCTTGTACCTTGTTATTAGCTGAACTTTATCTGGATTATTCATGATTAATGTTTAGTAGTTTCGTAGAGCCTTTCATCTATAAATGAAAATAGCATTAATAATTTTCAGTGAGAGGAAAGTGACTTACTCAAGGCCAAATAACAACTCAAAGGGAAAGATTCAGTAAACCCAGATTTTATACTATTTCATCACTGCTAATACAGGAGTGCATTGTAGAATATTGAATAAATCTTAACATTTAAATGCATTGGTTAAATGGGAGAAATGAAAAGTAATTTAAACATGTTAAATAGCAAGCAATGTAAAAAAAGTGGAGTGAAAGGGTAGACATAATAGACATAATGCTATATCTACTCTGAGCTAGATATAACTGCCCTGAGGAAGCTCAGAGGAGGACCATGAAGATGACCCAGAGAGCTGGAGCACCTCTCCTGTGAAGACAGGCTGAGAGAATTGGGGCTGTTCAGCCTGGAGAGGAGAACACACCAGGGAGACCTTAGAGCAGCCTTCCAGGACCTAAAGGGGGCCTACAAGAAAGCTGGAGAGGGATTTTTTTACACGGGCATGCAGTGAATGGGATAAGGGATGATGGCTTCAGACTGCAATAGGGTAGCTTTAGATTAGGTATTAGGAAGAAATTCTCTACTATGAGGGTGGTGAGGCACTGGAACAGGTTGCCCAGAGAAGTTGTGAATGTTCCCTTCATGGACATAATCCACATCAGGCTGGATGGGGCCCTGAGCAGCCTGGTCTTGTGAAAGGGCAGGAGGGCTTTGGAACTAGGTGATCTTTAAGATCCGTTCCAACCCAAACCAGTTCTGGGTTTCTGTGATACAAGGAGAATAGTACTAATGCTAATGACAAATGGAAGTAAACATTTAGTATATTTCTCTTAATCTATATCTGATAAGTTATTTGATTATTGTGCTGGGAATGATAATGGCATTATTAATTTCTTTAGTGAGACGAGTGGCTCCCTGCTGATACTCATATTTGTTTTGCATGTCCTGCTTCCTATAAAACTTACCTATGCTTTCAGAACAGTGACTTGGGCACCTTGCAGAATATACAGCCTGTTACTTTTGTTGGCACCACATACTTAAAAAAAATTATGTGGGAGCCTTGCTTGTTTTTCAGTTATTCATGAGTCAGTAGCATAGTGTTTCTCCTCTGGCCTGACTTATTTTGAATTCACATCACTTAAACTTAGGCCTGTCATGCTAATAAATATACACATTTTGGGGAAAGCTAATAAATTCAAATGTGTAACTGGGCAATTCTTATATATATCTATATAGTTTTGTTTGTTTTCTTTGGACTAAACCTGATGCTGCTTGTGGCAATACCTTTTGAAGTTCATTATACCCCATAACCTTTATGTACAATGTGTTGAGCAGTCTAGGCTAATGGGACAAAGATTTGAGCTCTGTTGATTTTCACTGTAGATTCACATTTGTATGTAAAACTCACGCTGGTTGTTCCTACCAGTTTTACTGCTTCATGAAAATATGTAGCAGATAATTTTGAAGTTATTCTTTTATTTGCAAGTATGCAAAAATCTAGATATTTGTAAATTTAATTTTTGTGGCTGAGGGAAAGAACAGTGAGTGAGTGCAAGTAGAGGAAAGTGCAATGGGCAGGAAGTTGCTGACTTCCTGTAATAAAAAGAAATTCATGTCCCAGTCAGTGGAAAGGTTTCTTCCAAGCATGGGTGGTGTATATTCATTGTGCATAAAACACATTTAAAGCATTCAGTCACAAGTTGGTGCCTTGAGAAATAAAACCAAAGGAATAAAAAAACTGTCATTTTAGATTGTTTAGGTGTGTGCATTACAGTTAGGACTTGTTGAATTTTTTTTCAAGTGTACTTTTCAAAGGTAGTAGCCAGTTAGAATGAAATGAGGTAGTTTTATGAATGAGGGTAAATTTCACCTTTTGTTTGTGAATTTACTTCAGAGTTTCCTGGAGAAACACATGATCATGAAATTCCCCTTCAAATTTTATATTGGTACTTGGTGTATTACTTTAAGTAAGCTTGTTTCAGGCAGTTCTCTTTTCAAACTAAAAATTGGTTCCTATATAGATTTGTGAAAAAAACTGTAAGGCAGTATAAATACTGTACACTTGGTCCCTTTCTCAGAAGATTACCTTCTGCAGTCAGGGTCATTTTTGCCTAGTGCAAGGCTATTTTGATTTTTGCATTTGTGCTGTAGTCCCAGCTCTTATTTATTATACTTCCCATGAGTCTTTATTTGCAAACTGCTTGATTTAGGTGCAGGATGACAGTCGAGGCTCCACTGCAAGTCAGGGAATTGGAAAGAGATTTAAGGGATAGATGGAACGAGATATGTGTAAGGCAGGATGTACCTGCTGCATTTTCAGCTGACTGCCAGCTGCTTGGGGCCCCTTTCATACTACACATATTTCAGAAATGTATATTGACCCAAGCAGCTCGCTGATTGCTTTTGGTTCCCACCTTTGACCACTGAAGTTGATGGCTGATTGGACACACCTTCAAGATAGAGTGTCAAACTTCAGTTTGCAGAGATGGAAAAGCTGCCCAGTCTTTTGTCTCTTATGAATTTTATCTTGAGCCTTAAGTACATTCTTTGGGGTGAAGTGTGGGGAGTTAAGTACCTGAGAAGAAATGAAAACACGTATTAGACAGATACAAGTTAATTCTTAATAACTGTAGATGATGACGATGTTGATGTCAGACATCTATTTGTGCAGTCATGCTGCCTTTACCCACAAATTCAGAATTAATTTATCACAAGGTCCTTACAAAACTGAGTGGTGAGGAGCAAAGGAGAGTAGCAGCTACTGTCACTGGGCATAGAGCTCCACTTTGACATTTTACACAACTGGAATGGATTGAGGTACTCATACAAAATGAACAAGTGGCGCTGTCAGCTGTTGCAAATCCTGCTGAGATGCTATGTTACTTTAATAGCACTCCTGTACACTCTGAAGCCTCGGTGATTGGAGAAAGTCCTAACTTGTTTTTTATTATGTTAAACATTTCTGCTCTGGTCTTTAGCAATTTTTAAATAAACTGTCTAAATTCTTGTATATTAGATGAAAAATACGTAGTTCTACCTATAAGTCATTATTCAAGTATTCAAAACTGACATATGCCAGGAATTAGAGTGTTAGAACTGTTGCTGTTTCATTGCTGTTGGGGGAGACTAGATTTTTACATTAATTTACAGTAATAATGTATGATCAGTCATGGTTATAATTTCCACTGTGAGTAATTTTATCTGAGAAGTGGGCAAATGTGGGCTGAGAGAACATCATTTTACTACTTGTAACAGCTTACCCAGATTGGGATGAAAGTGTGTTGTTAGACTCATGCTATAATTTTTGTATGTTGACTGGAGTGCTTTAGTCTTGTAGAGCTGCTGTCAATTATCATTTAGTCCCTAAGCATGTTAGATACCTCCTAATAGAGACAGTCAGTCTTTTGTCAGAGTTTTGAATTAGCTTTCAGTAATACTTGGGGTAGTCTTCCCTTTTCTGCTATGCTCAAAAGCTTCAGGCTTGTACTGTCCTCTTCCACAAGTAATGGAACAGCCTAGGTCAAGCCATATGAGCTTGAGAAAGAGCAATGCATAGATAGAAAGTGGATGACAAGGACTTAAACCAGTGGGTTTAAGAGGAAAACCTTCAGTATAAAGCTTATTAACAGGCATTGAATAGTCTGATAGTCTTCTTTTCGGTTTTTTTGGTTTTGTTTGTTTGTTTTTTTTAGCAAAGAGCATTTATCTTAGATCCCTCTTTCCTGATGCAGTTTTACTTTGCCCTAATGCTTGCAGCCATGGACTTTCCTAAGCATGAAAGAAGTTAGCATTCTTTTAAGATTCCACTTTCTGGAAACATGGGATAAAATCAAACTCAAAAGTGTGTCTTGAACTGGCCATTACTCTTTTTTGGTTTTTTGTTTTACAGAGTATGTCTCAACAGTTTGTTTGTCTGATTTTTGTGCGTGTCAGGTTCCCCTGCTTCTATGTTTTCAAGCCGTGAGGAGATCCAGCTGCAACAGAAATAATTTTAGGGTGGTGTTGTGGTTTAACCACAGTAGGCAGCTAAGCACCACATAACTGCTCACTAGAAAAGAAATGCAGGCAAGGAAGAACAAATACACTACCAGTAAAGATACAGCATTAGGTATTGAAGTAGATTGTATTGGCTCACTGCATTTGTCAAGGGTTTTTACTCACGTTGTCTTCCAGTATTGTATCATGATATGCAATGATAAAGATGTAAACAGGAAGAACAATGTAAAATTGCTGATGAGAGGCTTGATCATTCAAGATGACTGTCTTTACAGTTATTGAAAACTTTGGCAACCAGTGAGATGAGCGTTTTAGAAACTGCACTGCATGGATTGACTGGGAGGCAAGTTGAATTTCATGAGAAAGTGGGGTAAATGAGAATTTTTGATGTATAGGCAGGTTGACTCATATATATAGGTCTTATGCAAAACAGTGAGAACAACAACAAAGTTTCAGATGAGATCTGAATATATTGGAAGATGAAGAGGAGCTGATGTAGATCTCTTTTTGAACCTGAGTGGTAAAAATGGTGACGAAGATGTATTTGATACTGAGAGGAAAAAGTGGTCAAGGATTTCTCATTTGTCTCAAACGTTCAATTTACTTTAGAAAAAAATATATCTGTAGCAGTACATTACATTAAGCTGACACTCTTTCTGATGTGCTCAGTATACCATCTACACTTTTTCATCTACAAAAAAATACTCAAGTTGCCAGCAAATCTCCAAATTGCTAATATGGTGTTTCAGCTAATGTTTCTTACTCATCCTGACCAGACAACTCTCAAAATTATTATTCAGGTTAACTTCCGAGTAAGTGAAGATTGGGTAGCAGTTTCATTTTTTCATCGTGAAAGAATTTATCTTTCAAAGTCCTGAGTTACATTTTGCAATGATTTCATCGTTGCAATGTATCCTGAACTGACAGCAATAAATTAACTGACATTTCACTTGAGACTAATTCCTGTCTCCAGTTAAGAATTTTGCTTGGTGAAGTGTTATGGCCATGCCAGTTTTATTCTTGTTCATTTTGCTTAGTTTTGAAGGAACTGAAACAATTGTCAATTCCAGAATTTTGTTTTAGTAGCTAGTAATGGATTTTTCATGATTCATTGCTATGTCTGTGGATACTGTGGCTTTCCATGTAGTCCCTCTTGATATACTAACCTCTTCCCTGTAACTTGAGATACATTTCTGTAGTCTCACTAACTTAACAGAAGGTTTCAAAGTATTTTTACTTTCATGTGACATTTGCCTTTTTCTGAGGCTGAGGCCTCAGAAGGTGTCAGTTTCTCTCCAAGTCTGTGCCACTGTTGTGATACAGTGACTTGAAGTCACAGGTAAAAGATGACAATGAAATGAAAATGAAATGCAAGTAGACTTTCTAATTGCATGTACAAGTAAACAAATGAAAAAAATCTAGGTGGTATCTGTCATCTTGCATAAGTGAGGGAAGGTTTCTCTTCCACATTGGACATTTGCTTTCATATTTTCCTCTCCAAGCTCTAGCTGTGCCATCCATCTTCTTCGGTATTTCTGGAGTGGACTGTCTTAGAGCAAGAGCTCAAAGTTCAACACCCTGCTGTAACCTCTGTTGTCTATGACAGCTGGTCACAGATCATCTGACTGCCCCGAGCCCTGCTAGGCATTACTGCATCCATGGGCATGTATAAATTACAACAGTTCTTGAAAGACTAGTTATTTTATTGATACTATGATGAAAGAAAAAAACTAAACAAACAAACCCGCAAACTCCCTGTGTCCTAAGCTGACCTGGTCTCTTCAGGAGAATTGCTTTGTGACCTCTCAAATTGAAAAGGTCTAACACTGAGTTGAGTAGCTGCCCCTTGTTAGTGATGCAGCTGCATCTTGATGGTGGAATGGCTCTAGGTCTAGAGGGAATGACAATGATGAGATGAGATTAAAGTTGAATTTTTGTTTCCCACTGCCCATTTAAGCCTTAATTTGAAATGTCTTTCTGCAGAAATAGGACAAGCTGTTGGTAACCATGAGAGGCTCCTCAGTGTCTGCCCCGTTGTACGCATTGCGATCCCACCAAGTGACATTTGGCAGGAAATCTAAAAGGAAATGTCTGTCACCGAGTATAAGCAAATAAACCCCAATTTCTGTACTAGGTGGGAATAGATATATCTGAATTTAGTCCCAGTCTACTGACTATGCACAATGGAAATCTTAGGTTCATCATGGCTTAGAACAATCACCTTCATTTTCTTCAGTTGGATGTCCCCTGATCATCTTCTGCCCAAAGCAGGATTCTCTTTTCAATTTGATTTTTGCACCTTATCGTCACACTTTTTAATGTTCAGTAAGGCTGGTATAAGGCCAATTGGTAATGTGTTACTGACTAAGAAAAACTTTTTTCATTCATTAATTGAAATAGTCATACACATTGTTATGCATCTTTGACCATTCAGCTGTGGTGTATCTTATGTCAGTCAGTCTGTCTTGGTTATGACAGTTCATGAAATGTGTTTCAAGTACTGCCTGTTCTCTTAATTCTCTAGAGAACTAAAATAAAAAAAGAAGTTGTTTATTTTTTCATTTACATCTCCTTCATAAAGCCATAGTAGGTGGTGCTGAGAGATTTTCAATATTTAGTCAGTGTAAGAGGTTCTGTGCATACATATAAGCATTTTAGAATTCTATATCAGATACGTAAACCTTATCTATATGCATACTATTATAAGCAAATTATCTCTTTGCTTTCGATGAATCTTGATCTTAAGAATGTGTCTGGAGTATTCAGGCCAGAAAACTGCTGCCATTCCTAGAACAGCATTGAAATGTACATACATGGGAAGAAAAGCCAGGAATGACTGTTCTGTTCACCACATGGGCTTTCTTTCCCTACGCTGGTACTGCTGCCATAGGTCATCAGGAATTTCCTACAGTCCTGTAGTTGGACTATATTTATTATCAGGGAAAGGTTCTTCACCCAGAGGGTGGTTAAGCACTGGAACAGGCTCCCCAGGGAAGTGGTCACAGCACCAAGCCTGACAGAGTTCAAGAAGTGTTTGGACAACACCCTTAGGCACATGGTGTGATTCTTGGTGTGTCCTGTGCAGAGCCAGGAGTTAGACTCAGTAATCTATGCGGGTCCATTCCAACTCAGCTTATTCTATTGCTCTGTGACTCTAAACTAAGTCTGCTTGTTAGGCATTGCTAACCTCAATGACTGATTTGTGGATAAAGACATGTTGTGGCAGCTGGTTCTGTACTACAGCTAATGAAATGGTTCATTCTTAGATTTGGACTATGACAGTACAACAAAGTTTTGAAACTCACAGAAGTAAGAGTAAATTAGACCTGCATTTATTAAGAACTTTGTATCTTAGTTTTACTTCTACATCTTACTCAGGATTACATCTTAATCAGGATTACAGTCAGTGAATTGGGAATTTTTATTCAAGGGATCTCTAGTTCAGCATGTGGAATAAAGGAGGATGAATGAATTACTAGGGCCTTGAGTGGTTACCAACTAATAATTAAACACACAGGTGTCTTGGTAATCCTTGAATGATGTAAGCTTCACATCATCTTGTCATGTAACTAGTAGATAGAGGTGCAGCAGATTTTTTTTTTTAAGATCATGTGAAATTTTTATTCAGAGTGTAACTCTTTTGATCCTGAAGATAATCCCTCATAAAAGATGTTAAGTTCGCATTACATTTTCTAAGTTGCTATATTTTGCATTAGTAAAAGGACAGAAGATTGGTAAATACAAAATATAAAAATTACATGGGCATTATTCCCGCTGTTTATGGTGGACTTGGCTTTGTGTTTAGATTTTGGATTTTAATTGATTTCATTAGGTAAGCTATTTTCTTTTTATAGTAAGTATTGTTTGCATTGTGTATGTAAATTTAAGGTGAAAAGTGTAAATTTAAGGCATTTGTCGTGAGTGCTGTTGCATGGCACGTACAGGACAACCTCATGATCAGACCCAGTCAGCATGGGTTTATGAAAGGCAAGTCCTATTTGACCAACCTGATCTCTTGTTATGACAAGGTGACCTGCTTAGTGGATGAGGGAAAGGCTGTGAGTGTCCACCTAGACTTTAGTAAGGCCTTTGCCATTGTTTCCCACAGCATTCTCCTGGAGAAACTGGCTGCTCATGGCTTGGATAGGCATGTGCTTCACTGGCTAAAAACGGGCTGGCTGGCTAGGCCCAGAGAGTGATGGTGAATGGAGTTATATCCAGCTGGTGACAGATCTGTGTCCCCAGAGCTTAGTACTGGGACAAGCCCTGTTTGATACCTTTATCAATGGTCTGGATGAGGGGATGGAGTGCACCCTCAGTAAGTTTGCAGCTGACACCATGTTGGGTAGGCTTGTTGATCTGCTGGAGGGTAGGAAGCCTCTACAGAAGGATCTGGAGAGGCTGGATAGATGGGCTGACGCCTAATGGTCTGAGGTTCGACGAGGCCAAGTGTCAGGTCCTGTGCTTCAACCAAAACAACCCCAGGCAGTGCCACAGAGCGGACAGAGTGCCTGGAAAACTGCCCGTCAGAAAAGGATCTGGGCGTGCTGGTTGACAGCAGCTGAACGTGAGCCAGGAGTGAGCCCAGGTGGCCAAAAAGGCCACTGGCATCCTGGCGTGTATCAGCAGTAGTGTGGCCAGTAGGATGAGGGCAGTGATTGTCCCCCTGTACTCAACACTGGTGAGGCCACACCTCGAATCCTGTGTACAAGAAACACATTGAGGTCTGGAGTAAGTCCAGAGCAGGATAGTGAAGCTGGTGAAGGGTCTGGAGTGCATGAGGAGTGGCTGAGGGAGCTGGGGGTGTTTAGCCTTGAGAAAAGGAGGCTCAGGGGAGACTTCATTGCTCTGTACGACTACCTGAAAGGAAGTTGTGTGCCAGTGGGAGTTAATGTCTTCTCCAGGTAACAAGTGACAGGACAAGAGGAGACACCCTCAAGTTGTGCTGGANGAGGCCACACCTCGAATCCTGTGTACAAGAAACACATTGAGGTCTGGAGTAAGTCCAGAGCAGGATAGTGAAGCTGGTGAAGGGTCTGGAGTGCATGAGGAGTGGCTGAGGGAGCTGGGGGTGTTTAGCCTTGAGAAAAGGAGGCTCAGGGGAGACTTCATTGCTCTGTACGACTACCTGAAAGGAAGTTGTGTGCCAGTGGGAGTTAATGTCTTCTCCAGGTAACAAGTGACAGGACAAGAGGAGACACCCTCAAGTTGTGCTGGAGAAGCTTTAGATTGGATATTAGGAAGAATTTCTTCACCAAAAGGTTTGTCAAACATTGAAATTAAGCTGCCCAGGGAAATGGTTGGGTCACCATCCCTGGAGGTATTCAAAAAGTGTGTGGATGTGGCACTTGGGGACGTGGTAGGCTTGGCAGNTCAGGGGAGACTTCATTGCTCTGTACGACTACCTGAAAGGAAGTTGTGTGCCAGTGGGAGTTAATGTCTTCTCCAGGTAACAAGTGACAGGACAAGAGGAGACACCCTCAAGTTGTGCTGGAGAAGCTTTAGATTGGATATTAGGAAGAATTTCTTCACCAAAAGGTTTGTCAAACATTGAAATTAAGCTGCCCAGGGGAATGGTTGGGTCACCATCCCTGGAGGTATTCAAAAAGTGTGTGGATGTGGCACTTGGGGACGTGGTAGGCTTGGCAGTGTTACTGGTTGGATTTGATGATCTTAAATGTCTTTTCCAACCTAAACAATTCTATTCTGTTAAAATGAAATGGATGTTTGTAATGGCAAGCATTATGGATAGGTAGCCTATGCCATCTTTTTCTGGCAAGCATATGATGTCATGGAATTATTTTACTATAAAGTATTGTGTAACATGCTGTACATTACTGAAAACAGCTTTACTGGTGGTACAGAGAATTACTTCAGTGAATTATTTTTAAAACCTTTTTCACTTCTTCACAGCATATATTCTCTTCTGTCATTTTAGAGGAATTCTGTTGTCTTGCTCCACTGTTCTGAAGGCATTTGTCTCTGTTACCAAAATTAATTGATCTGACAGGGGTCAGAGGAAATATCTGTTGGTTGCCTGCATGGTTTTGCTCCATGCCAAGCAGTAAGCTTGTTATCATTATGAATTCTTACATAAAATGGATAATAAAGTGCTGGTATGGCTAAGTGAAGTAATTCATTACTTTCCAGATGCCTACTAAGCACTTAGTTCCTGAAGTCAAATATCGGGGTCCTGAGCTTCTGAATGCTTAAGATTTGTTCCAGGAAGCCAAAATTGATTTGTACTTGTAAGTCCTGAGTGACTTCACTGTTGATGTCAGTGATGGAAAGACCTGCAGCTAAACAAACTTGAACTGACCAATACAGTTATAATCAAGATAAATTTACTGGAGGTGAGAGGTGGGAAGAAGAGATTGTGCAGCAACTGGTTAAATGAAACTATTGTCTGTCCCGTGTTTCTGGCTCTGATTCTAGTCATTAACTTAATTTCTGCTGTTATTCTACTGTGGGGGTTATGACGTCTGCAGCATGTAAAAATTAGTTTCCTTTGTATGGGTTAAAATTTTACTTCAAATACATTCATGTCTAAGATTAGAAAGTAAACATTGATGAATCTGATATTTAATGACTAGCAGCAGAAATCTTGTAAATATGCTATAAAATTACACTGGAACATGCATTGAGAGGGATTTAGTGAATGTAGACTTTTTAAGAAAGGAATGGGAAGACTTACATAAGATACAGGTGGTCATACTGAGAATCAGGAGTTCAGGAAGGATAACTAAGAATAACTTGTGAACAGTAGACACGGGATTTTAAATTATCTTTATTTAAATTAAAAGCATAAAATCATGTGTCTTAAGGCTGTTAGTCTTTAAATGGGGTGAAGTTTTGATTCCGAGCTGTGTCAGTGAAGTGTTTTATCTTGAAGTCTTGTGGGTAGCACTCCAATTTCCATGTGACTAATAAAATACAGATACTTTGGGGTTTATTCAGTGAACAAGTATGAATTATTGTTCAGATTTAGATAGTGAAAGAGAAGAAAACGTGGGTTAAAAGCTGATCAAAAATTTGAGAGTGTCTATTATTAAGAAGTATTGATACTAGAATTTAGGCAAGAGAAGGAAAAACAAGATTAGTCAGGAAAACCAGTCCTGTGGTTGTTTATAGGCCTAGGTCATATACATTTGCCTTGCTAATGCTTTTTTAGTGTGATTAAAAACTTCCAGAGCTCATGACATCAAAAAATTCATTGTGTGGAAAAGACTAAAACATTCCTTATTGTTGGCTTCGGTGTTATGTTTGGCTTTGAAGAAACTGACTTGTTTTACAGTTTCAGTCAAAGATCAACGCAATCATTTGAGCCTTGACTTTCTCTTCCAGGAGTCTGACAGAGCTGGCGGCATTTTCGTCTGTCAGGCTTTTGTTGTTTGAGATCAATTCTTTGACTCACTGACACTGTAATGAGGAGTAAACAAGCCCTATTTCTTTGCGACAATTTGTAGTATGTTTTTAGTGGGTTCTGAATTTAGCAGTGCTGGTTTAACAGTTGTTAAATCATGTAGCTGTAGTAAACTTCTTTACTGGTGGTAATAATTGAGTCAAGGAAATTAGTCTCATAGCCCCCTGTGGAGGGGTTTGCCTTTGGTCCTGACAGTGTCATCTTTGGCCCTCCATTGCTACCTGTCTGCTTGCTTCAGAATACCATCTTCCCAGTTCTCCTCTTGCATTTAACCACTACTTTGTGGTAACAGGATTTCAAGTGTCCTGCTTGGCCTTTTGTCCCAGTGATAAATGTGTTAGATAATTGCAGGACCACATGTGCTTCTGATCAACTACATGAGTGAATGTTCTAATATATGGGGCTTAAAAATATGTCTGTCTGAGAATAGGTACTCAATTGTACAAGTACAATTTAGAGGATATGGTGCTGCTGAGAAGCAAAGGTTTAAATTTCATGTGATTCCTCTGATTAGAGAAGGTAACAGTGATGTCTCTTAAAACCAAATTAGGAGTCAACATTTACAAGTACTGTTCCTATCTAGCAGGTATATAGATACCTGAAGCCTTCTGGATATTTGATGTTAAAAAGAAGACAGGACTTTGGGTCTTGCAGAACCTTCAATAAAAATAAATCTAAAAAGAGAAAATTATTTAATTCAGGATTCCATTGATTTTAATTTTTATTCTGTGTTCTAACCAAAGAAATGTTATTTTTATGTACTTCTTGGTGGTTGGTTGCTCTCTATTCACCATGCAGCTTATTCTTCATTGATGACATTTTCAGCAGACCTGAAAGTTATGAGAATTAGGTAGCAAGAGTTAAAGGAAAGTTATGTTGGCATAATTATTTAAGGAAATTTGACTCTTGTATTCCAAATTCCATCTGGGATGAGCTAAAGCATTCTTTCCATGACTTTTCAGTACTTTTATACAGTCATTAATTAATGTTAAAATCTATCACCAACAAGTGAAATTGTGTATTCAGAATATAGATTACCTGCTTATTTATCTGGAAAATAATAAAGTTACCCTTCACTGGGATTTAGTTGCAAAGTTTTAGATGAGGAAGTAATCGCTTTGGGATGAGGAAAAGAAAAACCTTCTTCCAGGCATCCTAATGTTATATATTGAAGTTGGTCTGAAGTAAATTAACCATGTCTATTCCTTGATTTGAGGTTCTGTTAAGAATTCCATGCAAACATAAGTTTTTCACTCAGTGAACAAAAAGACAGGATGGGAAAAAATCTCAGATACTTTGAAAACACTAAGTCAAGGAAACTCACATGAGGGAATGTTGCCATTGCCATCACTTCATTTTTTTGACTATTTCCTCACTTGCTAGAGCAATTCGGTTGGTCATGGGAGACCAGGTTCAATGAAGTCCTTTTTCACCAAAGAATTATCCTGCACCTGTTACTTCTAGATTGCTGCTGGACATTTTGGGTATGACATGCTTATAGTCTCTTGTCTAATACAGTTTCCCGTTGTAGAAGTTAGAAATTCACCAAGGCTAAAAATGGAATTCAGGGGACCTACCAATAGGTAAATATTGTAATTGTGAGAGCGACGTTCAACATTTCCCTGACAATATGCATTTTTATCTGAAGTGAGGCAGAGATAAGAGAGTGCAAATGGCTGTTCTTAAACAGAGAAGGGATTGGCTTCTCTGCTGTATGTAAGTCCTCAAACGAAGTGCACCTTAGTACAAAGAGGGTACGACTTATTTTCATCATGTAATGATAAGGTTCTTTTTGGTTGCAAACTGCCTTTATAGATTGAGTAAGAGGTACGATCATTGCCAAACTGATCAAACTGGAGCCTAGCAAAAGGTGCAGCTCGTGTAGTTAATTTTCTGTTCCACTGTTAGATGTAACTAAAGGGGAGTATAACTATGTGTTGAGTTGAATTAACTTTAAAATGCATTGGTACAAGTATGTTTTATTAATCATCAGTTGCTATAGATAGTGAAGGTTCTATAAGGAAAATAAGGAGGGTCCTGAATTAGAGGTGGCACAATAAGAAACTTTTAATTTAGTTGGAAAATTTTATTTTGTTGTTTTCAGGTCATACTGGAGCCTGAAATACCTAATCTGTAATGCCTAAAGAAGAAAGAATTTCTTCCCCTGTAGATATTAGATACATAGTTGCTATCAGAAGCACTTTATCTAATTCCAGTCTAGCATTTAGAGTTCTCTTCATTTATATTATAAGAACTTAAACTCTGTATCTCATTCCAATAATGAAGTCCTAAACCTGGCTTATATATTTTCAACAAACAGTTAGAAAAGAGGTGAGTGCAGTATTGTTACATCATGCAAAATATTAATTTGGCTTAATGAGAGATTTAGTTAAAGGAATGTAAACAGTGAATGTGTTCAAAATATATCAACAGTCTCCAAATAAAACAACAAAAACTGATTTTTTGGGTATTAATTCAAATATGTCATATGATACAGAATGACCTTGTTAAGTCAGTAGTCAATGTTTTCATAATAACATTAATTCTGTCTCTTTTCAGGTACTTTATATAGAATAGTATACTATAGTATGTATATACTAGTAGTATATATAGTATACTAGTATATATATATATACTAGTATGTATAGTATACTATACTATACTAGTATATACTAGTATAGTATACTAATAGTATGCTATGTAATTTATTACCTATAGGATTCCCACTAATATCCATTATCTTGTAAATATTATGAAATTTTCACAATTGTATTTTCCAATGTCCTTTTTGTTTAGATTGTCAAGAAAAAAAAAAAAAAAAAGAAGAAAGAAAAAGCAAAAAAGAAAAGGCAAGGGATTTCATTTTTCCTACTTACCACCAGTTCAGGCAACTTGTCTTCTTAGGCAATATTACCACTGATTTAAATGTTGACATTTAAGTTTCTGTTGGTTGAATCTTTCCTTCTCTTTACCGTTTCATAGTATGCTGACAAAATTACAGCATTTTTAACAATTAATCCATTTTTTCCAGGTAAAACTGGCATTCATTGGCCTTCTAATTCATCTGAGTATTTTAGAGGACATAGCAATGTCTGACATTTGCTTTTGTGTTTTGCAGACCAGGTATTCCTACCCTTTTATATTTTAAAGTGAAGCCCTGATTTTTATTTCATTAAGAGCCTCTTATACTATATATCTAATCTGTTTTGGGATTTGAGTTAAAAAACTGCTGCTGATCTCATCTTAGTGGATAAACCAACTACTTTATAGAGTGTTTGCTAACAGAGGTAGCTATTTTATTGATGAATATGGAAAAAGCGTATAGTCCAGTGCTTTGTTCCATTCCTCTAATTTATGGCACCAGTAATAATAGATGATGAATGAGATATCCAAAGCATTAATATATTATCTGAAGATGTGTACTAAATCAAAGAGGAGGAGACTAAGAAATAATCTCATATAATGCCTCCAAGAAAAGTAAGCTAATTCCAGAGTCATTTATTCAGCGATATGCAAAAACCCTGAGAAATTTGTTGAAATTGAACTGCTATAGTTAGTATGAGATTAATATAACTCAGCATTTCAAATGCGCTATTATAGACATTTGGATCACCAGTTTCAGGTGGCGTAAAACTTACAGACTAAAATCACTCTTAAATGTTTAAGTTAAAACGTTGAGTTTAAGCATGTTTAAAATAAAACCCAGCAATTTTGCCCTACATTGATGATGCTTACATCCTCTTCCCTAAAATCATCTATCCACTAACAGGATTGAAATTTGCAGCAGTTTTCTGCTGTGGTTTGCATTCGGTAACTTGATGATTCTGTGTAAAATAGTTACTTGTTCTAAGAGAAACTCTGCAGTCTTTCATTTTTTTTAGCGGTGAAGTTTCTGTTTTGTCCATTTGGATGCCACAAGACATAGTTCTCCTGGTGACACTGGGAGACTCAAAAGGAGTCTTCATGTCAGAAGAGGCATTTGGCCACTTATGCAATATTCACGTGCCACTTAGTTGTAGACAGGCAGCATCCAAGTACTGGGCTGGTTTTATGCTACTGCCATTCTTATTAATCTATTTCTTAATGTTAGCAAGTCCATTGAAATTCAGTCACCATGATAATAATAATAGAGTGACATTTAGGGAGTGCAAGTGTTGGTAGAAATAAAACATTGGAGGTGCTATAACGTTTTTTGTTTCACAAATTGACACTTGGGGTTTTTATGAATGTTGTTTTTACCACATTTGGATAACCTATGTGTGAACTTAGATAAATTTGTCGTCAAAATGTTCAATATTATCTTTTGTCCTCCCTCTGTTCCCATTTTTTGATATTTTTCCTTCCATGCCTTGCACCTTTGCTGGAGTTCATACGGCTGTACAGAACTGATCCAGCTGATGGATAATATATTTTTTCTTTGTTGGAGTTATACAGTGAGTTACAAAGTAGTTAAATGTTTTCGGTATGAAGTTAACTAAACATCCTAAAGGCTATACTTTCTACATCAAGGACAATGAAGACCCTTATCCCTGATGATTTTTGATCATATCTGATCAAATCTGATCACCTGTGGATACAGATAACTAAACTTACCTACCTAGTTGTATTAAATGTACCCATTTCCATGGTTATTTCTCCTGTGTGAAATAGTGCCAGAGGACATGTTACTGTGCAACAGGGGCAGTGTAGCAAGTGGTTTTCCATATTTCATGGATTCGGCTTCATTTTTGTGACTAAGATTATGCATAGACTGTTGGATACTAAGCCACTCATACTGAACTTCTGGATTTTTTTCACTCAGTTGTCCCTGTCACGATCCCTTTAATAGTCTCAGTGATCCAAACTGGCCATAATGTCTGGATGGTGGCTTGCTGTTCCCGAACTCATAATGTTTGTCTTAAAACTGGACATTTTTTAGGTACACTATTTTCTTATTTCCCAGAATATTTTTTATTGTTGTTCTTTCTACACATAGCCTTAATTTGACCTTTAACTGTGGAATTTTTTGTAGTTGCAGTTCTTCTCATAAAAGTTGTCATCAGAAGGGATCACCAATTGCCTTCTACTTTTTGTTTCCTCTCAGCTTTTAGTAAATACAATGAATGTTGTTAATAATATGCTACTTCTAATCATCAGTCTTCAAGATGAGCAATTAATATACTTTTTAAAAATAGTGAGTGGTAAACAGTATATTCTTTTGTTTCTACTTTAATCTAGGTTCAGGCATCTTGTGAAAAGGTTTATATAAATTCTAACTTAAGTGAATCATAGAATCATAGAATATCTCGAGTTGGAAGGGACCCACAGGGATCATCGAGTCCAACTCCCGGCCCTGCATAGGACAGGCCCAAGAGTCACACCATGTACCTGAGAGCATTGTCCAAATGATTCTTGAACTCTGTTGGGCTTGGTGCTGTGACCACTTCCCTGGGGAGCCTGTTCCAGGGCCCAGCCACCCTCTGGGTGAAGAACCTTTTTCAAATATCCAACCTAAACTTCCCCTGACACAATTTCAGGCTGTTCCCTTGGGTCCTGTCAGTGTTCACCACAGAGAAGAGATCAGTGCCTGCTTCTCCTTTTCCCCTCTTGAGGAAGCTGTAACTGCAATGAGGTCTCCCCTCAGTCTTCTCCAGGCTGAACAAACCAAGTGACCTCAGCTGCTCTTCGTATGTCGTCTCTAGACCCCGCATCATCCTTGTGGCCCTCCTGCATGCGCTCTCTAATAGCTTTATATCTTTCTTATATTGTGGTGCCCAAAACTGCACACAATATTCAAGGTGAGGCCACCCCAGTGCAGAGCAGAGCGGGACGATCACCTCCCTTGCCCAGCTGGCGATGCTGTGCCTGGTGCCCCCCAGGACATGGTTGACCCTCCTGGCTACCAGGGCACTGCTGATTTGTATTCAGTTCACCACTGACCATGACCCCCAGTCCTTTTCCACGGGGCTGTTGTCCAGCCTCTCATTCCCCAGTCTGTCCATACATCCAGGGTTGCCCTGTCCCAGCTGCAGAATCCAGCATTTGCCCTTGAAAATTGTCATACAGCTGGTGATTGCTGAGCCCTTTAATTTGCCAAGATCCTTCCACAAGGCCTCTCTGCCACTGAAGGAGTCAACAGCTCCTCCCAATTTAGTGTTGTCAGCAAACTTAGTATACCTTTGAGTCCTGCATCCAAATAATTTATGAAGACACTGAAGAGCACTGGCCTAAAATGGAGCCCTGCAGAACCCCACTAGTGACTGACTGACAGCTTGATGTAACCCCGTTTACTGTGTTGTAAATGAATGTGCCGTATTTATGAGTCAGAGTAGAACTTCTTTGACTCAGTCAGCCCATACTTAATGCAGTTGTTAAATTTTACTTGTTTTTCTTCATAGCTGACATGAGCAGGTTTGTAATTTTTAACAGTCAGGTTTAAAGAGAAGTGAGGATATCAAACATTTTTAGTAACTAGGAATTACATCTATTTTTTAAGTTTATTAGATATTTATGTCTAAAATATATATGTAGATTTTATTAGTGTATTTGTCTTATATTTCCCACCATTTTCTTCTGGCTGTTTATATTGGAATTTCGCATATAAGTGTAGGATCTTTTCTTCAGCTTTCCATTTATCTGAAGGTCTGCCTTGGCTACAAAAGTATAAACCTTACAGTCAGTCTTTAAGGTGGTTAACTCACAGCACTGAATTGTAGAAAAGAAACCAGGGTCTTTCTGCATTGATATCTGTGGTGTTCAAATGGGGTTGGTGACTAGAGTGGAATGTATTTCCTCTTTCTTCAGACCTGCAGACTTTCTCGTTATGTTCAGAATTAAATCAAGATCTATTGAAGACCGAGAAGTTGTTTCCCAATAAGGGAAAGATTGAAGAGAATTTATTTGCTTTATCAGTATTTGTCATGTTGGCAGACCTTAGTTTAAGGAAAATAGCTATTAAGTAAGCAACAGAATCCTGTCATATATTCACTAACTTTCTCATTATGTTCAGTGTGAAATCAAGACTTTTTAAAAACCAGAGAAGTACATTAAAGAGTGTTTTAGGGGTTAAGGTACTTATTCATGGTTGTGGTAATATAACTTTGAGTTTTTTCTGTCCCTGATCCATTACAGGAACATGAGTAAGTATTGTGTGTCGACATGAGTGTGCTGATGTCTCTTTTGGTTGTGGAGAATGTCTCAGAATTTCATAGTGGCTAAATCTCACTTGAAATTAATTTGAGCTACCAGACAAAAAGAGAATAGTTGCAGAGCTTGAAGTGTACAAAGCTCACCTGGATAAAAGTTGAATAGCCTCTGCACCTCATTCAGTTATTTATAAAAAATAGAAAGATTCTGCACTTTGCAGAAATTACAATATCTATATTGGTATTAAAATATGCTGAGAAAGGGATTCAGCAGCTCTTGCTTTACCAAAATTGGTGCATGATCCTTTAGTACAACAGCAATTAAGGCCTAAATTGGGAGAGCCCTTCTATAGAACAAGACGTGATCTGATCTTTTTGAGAGTAAAATACAATATCCACTCTTTTATATGAATAGACTTAAAGAAGAACAACATTAATTGTGGAAGATAATGATTGCACATTGTATAATCTTAGAAAATAGTCAATTCTTTGCATGAAAATGTGTGCAATGTGTAATTTTGTATTTTATGCTTCAATAAATAGGGTATCCAAAATAAAAATTGAATTGCAAAGAATAAATTTTCAGCCAATTCAGTTCAGTTAATATATTTAGTGATGACAACAGAGGAACCCTTTGGCCATAAGCATATTACTTGAAAAATAAGGATCTTAAATGTAGTGTTGTCCTCTGTCATATATGTGACTTCTGAGGGCTTATTAAAATCCAGGAGTGCATGACTAAGGTTCTTTGAAAAAGAGAAATGAACTTTTAAGTAGCAAAATGTGAATATTAAATAAGTGCAAACTACTTGTTTGCCCAGTCCATTTAAGTTATGTTTCATAATTTCTAATAAATCGACAGTGCATTGTTTAAATGAATTTCAAACACAATCGAAGAGTGTCTGTAATTGGAAAATTAAATGTTGCTACCAAAATTAAGATCGCTTAGTTTGCTGTACTTCTAGGTTAGCATATTATTGAGAACTTCCCATTGAATACTGCAAATCAATACAGTGGGTTAATTGTGAAAACTGATACAAGTTTTATTTTCTTATAAATCAAGAGGTTGGTAAAATGTACACTTACTGTTGATCATTAGAATACAAAACTATCTGTTAAAATCAGTTAACATGCATATCTGATGACTGATTGTATAAATAAGAAAGTCAAATAATTTTAATCGTTAACCATGGCTTCAGGTCATATGAGTTGTCAGCTCAAAAAAACTAGAGGAGAAAGAGGTTGATTTGTGTGTATTAATTGTGGCATGCTGTACATGTGGGAATTTGAGATAAACCTTTGCTGGTAATCTGCTTGTTTTTATCTAAAACTCACCTAGGAAACGTGGGTCATAACAGTCAAATGAGCTATGTCTTGCATTGATAGGAGTTGATTCAGTAGTCTGGGATTTAACATTTTGCTATGTTTTAGTATTTTAAAATTAATTTTTACCTTAGAGACAATTGGAAGAAGCTGGTTAAAAAGTTATTCAGAAATACTCAAAGTTTTTGCTAAGAACATACTCAAAATTATCCTGTAACATTGTAGTACCCAGTTACTTTTACCGTTTTTAGTTAGACTTACCAATATGTATAGCAAATACTTTTTTACTTTTTATGCTTAAAAAAATCAGATACACAAAAAATTTTTATGAAGTACCGTACTGCGTCACAAAAGTATTTTTCTATGTCAAGTGGACCAAACAGTTAATCTTTAATTTTTGTAATAAATAGAGGAAGGGAATTGTGGCCGAAGAATGAATCTATTGGTCTTGAAAGATTTATGCGTTATTTAAGTTCACAAATATAATAATTGATTGCAGGTTTCTTTTATTTATTTTTTTCATTGATAATGTAAAATATTTTGTGTAACTTATAACAATTCCAAGAATCCTTGAAAAGTGGATCAGAACATAGTGGTCAGTACCTTACATTAACTATGATTTGGTTAAGCAGGTCTGTCCAGCCTTTCTCTTTCTCCCTGTTTACTCCTAAGTATTAATAAAAACTTCTAAATTTTGATATTACACAGTAATCTCTTTCTAAAATTTTCCTGTTTCCTATATTCATGAGTTCCCATAAGAAGGAAGCAGCAGTATGTGGTTTCTTTTGGTCTGATTTGTACCTTCAAGCTAAGAAACTTTCTGATGATGGCAATATCAAAAGACAGAGAATGGAATAGCTTGTTTCTCAGTCCTTTTGCTGTGAGCCTTATTTATAATTTTGCCATTGTAAATATTTGAAATTTGTCCTTAGGTATGGGGTACAATCCAGTTCCTTAAATTATCACCCAAATTAACTTGAGTGCCAGCAAGGGAGCCTCCCTATTGTAGAGTAGAAAACACACACGATTACTCGATTTTTGCTGTTCTTCTCTGTGAAGTACACCTGAACATCAGTGCCTTCTGCTTTAGTCTTCTGTTGACAAATCTTCCTCATGATCTGTCGTGTAAGGCACCTATACAGTGTTTGAGGGCTGGGGGGGAAAAGGACCAGCTGGCAGAAGAGAGGAAGGGAATCAAATTCAGTTTCTGTCTTTGTCTCTTGTGTAGGGTGGAATTGGCATGTGATTGCAAGTGGGAGAAAGGTGGCAGTATCCCAGATCATTGGCTAGTTTGTGTCCTTCTTCAAATGATTTACGTGTCTTATTTGAGCAGGGAATTATGACCCTCCAGCTTAGACAAAAGTAGTTGTCTGAGGAGGCGAGTTCTGTAACCATAGATTGGAAGCCCCAATTAAACATGGAAGTAATTAAAAAATAAGTAAATTTTATAAGGAAGAAAAAAATTTGGGTTTAAGATGTCAGTAACTGTAATTACAGTTTTAGCTCTACTGTAACTCATTGGTGAGAAATCATTTTGCTACCAGAGGCTCCAAAGCTGCGGATGAATGCTCTATGACTAAATGGTTCTTCCTATAGAAGGTCTGATTCCAGAACCTCTAGAGCCATTGTATGTCCCAGTAATCCTCAAAATCTTTTAATGCGTGAAAGCATAGACTGCTTTTACAAGAACTCATTGTTTTTAAAAAGAAGCTTTTGGGATATATATGATTTGTTTTGGGGGTGAATGGGATTCAGAGATGTGGTATGGGAATGAATTGTCATTTTCAAACAGGAATCTGTACACTAAATGAGAATACCTTAATAAAAAAACCAGTCTCATTTGTCCCACTTCAGAAACGCATAGTGTGAGAAGAAAGTGCTTCACGTTCCTTAAAAAATAGAAGTTTTTGTACTGTTGTGTCTTGGGGCTTGCAGTGTTATTAGCTCAAAGGGGAGGTATGCTTTTTCATGATGACTGTATTTAGCCAGGAGGAATAGTCCTTTTTAAAGCAAATTGAAATGAGTGTATGAGAGCGTGAAATTATCAGCAGCACTGGTGCACATTTACATTACTTCTACATACTCTTTTGAATGACCACACAACAGAACAAGTACTTCATTTCCACTGTGTTGATTTTTCTTGACAAAACATGGCAGTCTATCCAAAGGAGGGTGTTTAGCCAAGATAAATATAAAATTTATGATTAAGCAAAGTGTTTTCTTATTATAATCCCTAAAGAGAATTTGAGACTTGTTAAATATAACGTGCCCAGGTAGTTTTAAGAGTAAATTATCCTTTATGCTTTTGAATGCTGAAATACAGCAGCACCATCAGCAATTCGAGATACTACTTGCAGAAGCAACACTGCACATCGACTCCGTTTGAAACAAGTAGCAAAACACCGTACATGTATACAATATATAACCTCAGGTTTGATGTATCCCTTCCTTTTTACAGTCCAGTACAGAGATAAAGAATCCATGTCAGTAGCATGATTTGTAAAACTGTCTTGCTCTTTCCTGTATGTAATGTGCGTTATGGAAGAAAGCAAATAAACCTTTTTGACAGAACAGATAAGAGTTGATAACACGATTACACTTGTGGCACATTTCTTCAACTGCTATATTTACAGCATACCACTTTGAAGAAAGCTATGGTGACTGTCAGTATTATTCATTAAAATAAATGGAGACTGAAAATTGATTGGGGAGAAGAGTGGATTTTGACCTTTGTGGTACCAGTGTTGCTTTGGAGTGCAGTATTCTAATTAAATTGTAAACGTACTTAGATAGTGGATATTAAATGATCTCACTGTATTCTTTCAAGGACTATGAACTTCCAAAATCAAGGATAACATTAGATGTCAGCCAAGTATTTTGTCCTTCTCGTGGTTTGCCTTTACATCTGAATTAGTGCCAGTTTGCACAGATTGTGTGTCAGCTTAAATACAAGAAACAGGCCTCAGTCTGCTTGAACTCATTCCACCAAAGACTTCTAAAAACTTTCGGTAGTCTGCAAACTGTAATGGTTGTTTCACATTAAGTTGCTTTGTAGAATTATAAAACAGCTTTTCTTGTGCTTTCAAATAAAATGTTGTCATCTGCTAATGAATGAGATACCATCTGTAATAATTAAGGTTATTCTACTTGTGTTTCCCCTGCAGCAAAACTTCTGAAGGTTTGCAGTAGACAGTAAGAGAACCACCAAGAAGGCTATTGCAGTGTTGTAAGTACTGCACCCAGGGAAAAAAAAAAAGAAATATGTGAATTAAGAATGTTGTAAAGAGATTTTCATTTTTGGGGCTAAAAATGAGCTACATGAAGGGATTACATGTAAAATACAGAGTAGGATGTATTGTAGCAATCGTGTTAATAATTTACAAGGGAAAAACTGCACTCTTGTAAAATCTAAAATTGTATCCTTGTGCAGTGTAATCAGGAATTCACCAATAGCAGTGAAAAATATTTCTCTATCCACCAAAGATTGATCTAGTTTATATACATTTGTTTATTTAAAACTATCAGAATTTAGAAAATCATTGTAGTTTTGTAGGTTTGTCATTTGTTTTAGTGACTTATTGTTTAGGTTATTTTGCAGAATTATTTATTTGCTGATTTATTTATGTATTTCATTATTTATTTATTTGATTATTTAGTAAATTATTTATCTGATGAATTATTAATACATCTTCATGACATGCTTTAAATTATTTATAACTTAATTTTGAGTTTATTGCTTTTCGACGCTGCATTGTTACTGACTAGTTTTGATTTTTTTTTTCTTGGTTCTTGAAAATTAAAGTACTAGCTCTAAGGCAAAAGTATATTCTTTGCAGAATCCATAGATGGTTTTCAATGGAGTAATTTACCATGTAGATACTAATTTTGTTTAGTTTTATAGTGCTTAATACCACTTTTCTACTTATTTAGCTTTTGCTTCTATGATTCCATAGGTGTGTCAAGATCAAATGAGTGACCTTTAAGGGGCAAAGATAAATGTTTACTTTAAACTGTGTAGAAATAGAGTAGTTTTATTTCCCCTTAATAAGTACTCTTAAATTATTCTTCAAGTTAACATGACATATTTTTGTCCCAGTAAAATGAATGTTTTTAGAATGAGACTTTTGATATTTGATGTAATACATTTAACTTTTAATAAGAAAATAAAATATTCACATAAAGAATCCATATAGAGTGTTCTTTTTTAGTGGCAAGGTTTTAAATACATGGGGAGGAATGGTGGTATCTTTAGATACATGCAGAAGAAGATATGTGTTGTGGGTAGGAAGGAGGATGGTTGGGGTTTTTTATCCCCACAGTTTTTTGCATGCATAGGAATTTATAAGCTCTTCAAATTTAATATGTCTGTGTTATTATGCATAAACTACTTTCTGGTTCTGTGATCACAAAGAATCATATCTAGTGCACAACGTAGTGTGAAACCTGTTTTTGTGTTCCTTTCCTCCTCCAATCGTAAACGTCTGAAATACCATCTTTACTCCATAGAGGCTTGAGTCAATGTATAAGAGTAGTGTAAGGGGCCAATTTTAGGCTTTATGCATGAGCACCATCTCAACAGAGTTTAAAATTGGTGCCTGGGATCAGAATTTGACTTGGAGTCAATTCTGACTGATGGGCTCTTCAGGGCCAGTGAGCCACCTTGTTCCTGAAGTTGCCTGTTTGCCCTCAGTTCCTACTGAGTACCTCGGGCAGTCCAAAACCACCTTGCAGGACTGACAGCCCTGTTTCAGAGCTGTAATGAATAGGGCAAAGCAGCAGTTCCTCTGCAGAAGTGCCGTGTGCATAATGTGGCCTTTATTCTATGTTTAGTGCTTGAAATGAATTACTATGTACTTTAAAGTTTTAACACAGCATGGAAAGGCTGCATTGTACATTTCAAGTTTCAATGCTGTTGAAATACAGTAGAAATGGCCTCTGTAGACAGGTTTCACTATAGAACTTAAATTATGCATGTGTATATCCAAATTCCTTATTTTGAAATATTGAATGTATGAATATTTAATTTGTATCTTGCTTTAGTATCTTCATATGCTTGCCTTAAAGGAAGCTGTTTCCTTTGATTTATATACATGGATAAAAATGTGTGTACAGTATGTATCAATAGTTTTTCTCTCTATGGTGTTAGATGAACAGCTTTAGATAATGATAGCTACTGATTTTTATTCTGCAGCTTGCTACCATTGTATAAACATAAATTTGTCGTATTTGTTCTATTAATCTTACTTGAATTTCAAATTCATTTGCTTTCCAGAAATATTTTCTTAATTACATGCGTTAAGAAAAGTCAAGTATGTTGCAGATCTTAATGATGCAGTATTTTTGGTCTGTGCACAGTAACAAAGCTCTGAATATTATTATTTGGGGCAGAGTTCCAATCTGAAATTTACATTTCTCCTTATTTGAATGTTTTCACTGAAGCTGAGAACTCCAAGGGAGTTCCTCAACACATCCTAGTTTATGCGATATGCTCTCTGAAATTTAGTGCACTCTTATTTCCTTTTGTAAATGAGGTCTTATTGTTGAATAAGACCTATTATAAGCATCTACAAAGGTAAGTGCTGTCAGTGCGTTCTGCCACCAGTTTCTTGAAGTATGAAACACTCCCTGAAAGACGTGCTACTACTGTTATGGGATAATATAATGCAGCTTATGTGTTGGCACTGAGAGTAGCTACTTCATAATGATGACAAGTGAAAGTACAGCCAAAGGTCACATTAAACAAGAGATTTCTTTCACACCTCATCCATTTTCTGGATGTGATATGAAAATAGCTTTGTTCCCTATACTTCAGTATTTTTAAAAAGGAAGTTTTCTTGAAATAATTTTTTATGCCTTGTATATTACTTTGTTTGTGTTTTAAGAGATAGACTATGGAATTCTAGCATGCTAAATTGATGCTACAAAAGTGTTGGAAATTAGCTTAAATTTTGGGTGCAGTTAGACAACACGAGTAGTATTTCATCTCACTACATTTTTTAGTTTGCAGATTTGCTTAAATACATAGCTTTAAGTTCTGGAAAAGGAACTATTGATGTATGTTGTGGTTTAACCCAGCTGGCAACCAAGTACTTTGTAGCCCCTCACTCACTCCCCTCTCTGCCATGATAGGATAGGGAGGAGAATTGGAAAAAGGTAAAACCCATGAGATTTTGAAATAAAAGTTGAAATAAAGTAAAAAATAATAGTAATGAGAAGACAGAAAACAAAAAGAGAGGAGGAATAAAACCCAAGAAAAACAATTTAAAAAAACCTGAATTGCTCACCACCAGCTGACTGACACCCAGCTTGTCCCTGTTCTTGAGCAGTGATCAGTCTCTCACGGCCAACTCCCCCCAGTTTATATACTGGGCGTGATGTTCTGTGGTATGGAGTATCCCTTCGGCCAGTTTGGATCAGCTGTTCTGGCTGTGCTCCCTTCCAACTTCCTGTGCACCTCCACACTGGCAGTGCACGAGACATTGGAAAGTCCTTTGACTTAGACTAAGCACTACTTAACAACAACAAAAACATCAGTGTGTTATCAACATTATTCTCATTGTATCCTAAACCCAAAACACAGCTCTGTACCAGCTACTAAGGAAGAAAATGAACTCTATTGCAGCCAAAACCGGGGCACTGTGCGAAGTGGTATTTATATTGATGTTGCATGACCATGGGTTCATTCTTTTTTGTATCTTTTAAAAAGAAAGGTGCTTTTTTTTTTTCGGAATTAGAGTCTATTCAGAAACAGGAAAAGAGTCAACCTGGCTGTGTTGACAGTTTCTTAGCTCTGCTTTAATGAGATCCTACCAGTATTGTTAAAGGATCATTTCTGCTGAAATGGTGAACCAGGATGCTAAAATAAGGCGACATTTTAGAAAAATGATTAGTAAGTATTAGATAATGAAAATGAAGCTGACTTGTTTCACAGAGAGTGTTGAACAGTTAGGAGATACTGGCTGGGAAGCCTAAATTTGGTATATTATTGGTAGGTATATTTCTGTTCTAATCTAACTCCATAGAAATTGCAGAAGCCATATTAAGCTCTTCTTCAATTTGTTTCATACAGATAAAAGAATTTGCATCTCATGAGTCACATATTTCCTGTTGTATCTTTAATACAGCCATTTTTAGTATTTTTCGTGCCTCTTTCCTCTATTGGTATGCTTAGAGAGTCTGTGTGTAGGAGCTTGTTATTTCACCCGTGAGGCAAGGAGGAGTTCAAATCAATAGCAGTGTGTTGTTGACACTAAATGATGTTTCTTCTTGCCACAATAAGACTTGATTTTGTCATCCTAATGACGCTAGCTTGCTTCACAGAATAGGGATCAGCACTCTCTCAAATCAAACTTGACAAGTTTAAAAAGAAGGAAATACTAGAGAAATAATCTGGTATTTGTGACCAAACATATGCGTTTGCTTTGTAAAATGAATATTCAAGTTCTGTTTCATTTTATAGGGTAGCTGCTTTGCAATGCATTGGAAGTCTATGTTAAGGGATGTAGGATTGATCAGAGCTGACACTGATGAAAGTTTGATTTTTAAAAAGATATGTTGCAAACGTTATTTAAAATATAAGTTCACATGAAATATGAATCTTAGTAAGACCTTGGCTAAAAAAACCTAACAAAACAAGAAGCCTCAGGCTAGTAGAAATTCTGTGTGTTCCACAGAAAAATCTTTGCAGCACTGCCTAGAAAGAGAATGTCTGCAAGAGGAAATAGATGCAACCAGCAAGACGTTACCAGGCCCGGTCCATGATGGCACTCTAACAGCATAGTCCAAAAGGAGTAAGCAGTTGTTCCTGACTTGAACTAAGGATCCCATAGGGAGACTGCAGCTGTAGGAAGATATGAATTTGAGAGAAATGGTGTAATCGTAGTAAGCAGTATTATGGTGATAGGAATTTCCAGGCTTAATGTTGGTAGCAACAGTAGATTATTAAGAGCACAGGGTCTTTTGTGTTGGATATCTGAAAGCAATGACAGAGTTGAATCGTTCTATTATATTATCAAAATATCTACCTCCTTACAACAATATTTGTGCATTTATTTACATACTTTTCATTGTATGAAAGATGTTACCTTTTTATCTGAAAGAACTTTAAAAGGTATGTCTGCCTGATTAAACATTCACATTGTAAATTGTGAATTGTTCTGTTTGAACTGTTATCATTGTTTTGTGTTTTTGTGCAAAACATGGCTTCTCAGATGTTCATAGTGTAAACTGCAGTCTAATATTTTTGGGTTTTACAATAGCTCCCCTTCTCATTTCTTCTATATGATATTCATAAAGTCACCTGACATAAACTGTCCACATATTATGGTGAGCTTTCCTGGAGAGGAAATGCCTCTTATTTTGCAGGCAGTGAAATAAATCCTCGTGAGAACTACAGTAACTAGTTATATTTCAGTAGTGGTAGTGAATATTATATAAACTTTAAGCAATATTTGGTGTGGGTTTTTTTGGTTGTTTTTTTTTTTTTAATGTTAACTGAGGGGAATGATTAGCACCTAAAATGACTGGCAACTCGAGAAACATAGCTTATTGAGTTTATCAGCCTCAAATCCAGAATGTTTTTCTGATTGTGTTTCTTATTGAAATATGTTTTAATGAATTTGGTCATGTCCAGATAAGGAGCACTTCGCAAGTTTGCCTGTACTGACAAGACACATCTACTTTGGATGCAACTTACTAGCAGTGTGGTGGTAGTCAGAATATCTTAGTTTTGTTCATTCCGTCTCCAGTGCTGAGAGAAGCTAAAAATCAGTTTTTAGTGTAACTTCCCCCTATTTGCGTGAAGTTAGCATGCTTATAGAATACCACCAGCATACCTTGTCCTGCCATGTCTAGGTATAATATCTTACCATATACATTAAGATGCCTACCAGAAAGAGTCTCTAACATCTTACTAGCAATGCAGTGAAGAGTCAAGAAGTTCAGTGAAAGAAGGCTGTGCGTAGTGTGGTGACTTTACTGAAATAGGTTTTTCCTCTCAGCTGAAATTCTGATCTTGTAAACATTCAAGTGTAACTTACGACAAGCTAGCTGATAGTAGCACTGAAGATGATGAATATGTTCTCTACAGCATTATATTTAGTAAACATTAATTTTAGTCTATTTCTTTATCCTAGGCTCTTGCATTTGACATGTGGTTATAGCTGGATTTAACATTCCTTACTCTGTTGTGAGGATGAGCAAACGTTAAAAACATCCCGTATAGTAGTTACAAAACCAGCAAAAATATTAAGTGTGAAGAGCTTTGTTATTCTTCCTTTCTTGGTTGTCGTTTATATTAATTCTCATGTTTCTATGTATCAGCGTATGTGTGTAGTTAGTACCATGTTTCAGTTGACCTGAGTTTTAAAAGATCCAAGGCATCTGGAACAGTCCCATTTAAACATATTTATCTCACTTCCAACATTTCATACAAAAGGGTTTAGATTAGTACTACAAAACTTAACTTTTGTACAGTAAGCTTCAGCATGAAATTCATATGATTTAAACCTTTCCGTTTACTTCTGTCACTTTTTTATGTTTCTATACAGTTCATTTTCTATACAGTTTGTTTTTGTTTCTCTGCTAGGAAACTCCTTGCCCTGGTCTGTCTAAACTATCTTTTTTTTTTAGTTGGTTCAAAAGAAAATTTTCTTAACATTTTCTTTCATAGTTTCTGAAGAGTTTTATTTGCCTTGCTATGCTTATTTGTTCTTAATAAATGCCTGTACTACCTGGCAGTGAATGTCAAAATAACTTGGAATTGAGAAGTTTATTTTGGTAACAACCTCAAAAAAGAATAAATCTTTTGTTTCTCTTTAGTCACCTTTAAAAAGTACTATTCTTAAGACTCTTTCTTAGAGAGAGCCTTTATTGTATGCATGTGCATGCTATACATTCTTGGAACAATTAGTAAAACTATGGGCACATCTGAAGGCATATTCTGCATTTTTAGTGAAACATATTTTGAATAACTAGCTGATCTATTGAGTAGAGTTGTCCATTGATTCTAAAGATACTTTTTTCTGTGCTCAGACAAATCAAGATGGTAATCATTTATAATTTCTTGTCTTCATGAAAAGGAGTGATGAATAATATGATTGGAAGGAATGCATGAGTCATGAAATGGGGAGCTGGGCAATCATGGAAAAATTCACTTTAAAAACTCTTCTGCTTACCAGGATATGTAATATGAGTTCAGTTTTCTGTAACATAATCCAGAAATTACAATGGTAGAGGTTTTAATAAAAGCCTTGGCTGAATGAACAACAACTCCCTTCAGTTGAATTGGACATTGGTTGGTGGGTTATAAAAAGGAATTTTTTAACTCTCGGCTAAAAGTGATTGTGGATACAATGATCAGAGGACACTCTTCTGACCCCCGTTTAAATATGAAGATAAAATGTCTTAAAATATACTACAGTTAATATGGAGTGAATATAGATGGTCTTGAAAGTATCTGCACTATTATGAAGCAGCTTTTAAGAGAGCTTGTTAAAATATTAATAACTTGGTAGAGCACTTCAAAAACCTCTTACTTGTATTTCAGAGGTAGATCTCTGTAGCCAGTCCACATTTGAATCTTTTGTTTGGTGTACCCAGAAGAGAAGTATTGTTACTAAATAAATGGTTCAATTTGTCATAGCTCCACCCCAAAAAAAAAAAATCCATCTTGTTTTCAGTTTTTCTCCTATACTAAAATCATCAAGGAAGCATTGAATAATTGCACAGCGGAATCAAGTACCAACTCTGGGTCCCGGGCAAGACTCACATAACCAGCTGTTGTTCTCCCTGCAGTGACCTGGGCTAGGCAGCCTAGCATCTGCCTCTGTTTTCTTTTCAGTGACCCAAGCCAGATTTCTTCAAAGCCTATTGCAGATATTTTCCCTACAGTCATTCATGCTAATTTCTTTTACATGCTACAGCTGTTTTTGAAAGATCTTTTCCCTTTTTCTTTTCTGACTTCTTTCTGTAAATTTAAAGCGGTGATTTTTTTAAGTTACTGGATAATCTTGACCATAGGACTGTTCTGGTTGTCTTGCTTTAAGGTATATGTCAGCCCTGTAGAAAAAGGGTAAATTAGATTTACTTTACAAAGGAAAGCTCAGTCTGACCAATGGTCTTTATGGACAAAGAATCCTGATCTTGAACTGAGTTCATTACAGTCACTGAACTTGAGAGAATCGTGGTGAATCATTGGTGCTGGCTTGGGACAGAGCAGACCTCAGAAAAATTCAGAAGGAAAAAGATAGATATTTTGCTCTGTGAACCAACAATATGAAAAGGTTGTGTGGGAAAACACTCTAAATCAGAAGAAAGGGCTATTAATGATATAAAACTGTTAATTATGGGATTAAGCTGACCTCAGAAAGGCAATATTGCTAAATAGCTAGATGCAAACCAATAAAGTGTAAGTTTGCGATTTTGGAGGAGATGCAGCTCAGCTTTCACAGTTTTTGCTAATGGAAATTATGGAAAACCTTTTAGAAAGGCTAATTTTTGAAAAGGTAAAAGAACCCAAAAGCTTAGTGGTTTTCTTGGTTTTTGGTTTGTTTTTTTTTTCCCTGTAAAACATTCAAATCTTAAAGTAAGCCAGAGGTTCTTGGTTCTTTGCACATTTATCTTTTAGGAGAGATTGTGCACCTTAATTTCAGTTTGCAGTATTAAACAGAAGTTGCCAAAGGAATTTTACGTGGGCAAGTGAATTAAAAAAAATTCTCTGGCTACTACTGAGTGACTAAATTTTGCTTTTGCTGAAAATGCAAATGATATGGATAACATGAGCATCTTATCCTTTCTAGATCAATATGAAGTGCTTTTTCAGCTACCTTTGTTCTGGAACAGCTAGGTTAGTTATTGTGTGAATAAATACTACTCTGCAGTATAAACTGGAGCATAATAATGATGACTCTTTGGGAGAACCACTTCATGTACTGAAGAAGGTAGTCTTGCTAAGCCCCTTTCCCTAGGCATATGTTTTCACTGCTTTTATGCAGTCTGCCGCTTGTGCATCCAGGCATTCTTTTGCTATATTAGTTTTAATCTTTATTAACTTTCTGATCTGACTACATTAGTACTAGTTCAAGGAAGGAGTGAAAAAAAGACAGTTGAAGGGGGTAGGAGGCAGTCATGAAGCAATACTCAGACCCAGTGCTTAGGAATGGTGAGAACAATACTGCTGCCAGGTACATGAAATGCGCTGGTACTAACGGCTTACTGTCTCTCAAGTTTCTGTCTCTGTATTTTACAGCAGCCGGAGTGCACATTATAATGTGTTTGGCTACTTTTAACTCTAATTTTCTCATTTCTACTGCTGTTGATCTTCTTCAGAAAGTGCAACAAGTTTTACAAGCTCTCAGAAAAACTAATGCAGAAAAAAAGCCTGTATTGTTGGAAAAATAATGAGCTGTTTGGCTCAATATGATAGGGCTTCTGTTGAGTAAGTTCCCTGTGATGCATTGTTTCTTCAGTGTTCCAAAGTTGTCTTAAGGTAAAAATATATGCGTAATTTATAAGGCTTAGTTGACATCCTGAGTACAGGAATTCAAATTTTATCTTGCAATTTTTCTCATATACACCTCCATTCCATCTTGTAAGCCTTTGGTTTTCAACATTTACCTAAATTTTTCTCTACAAAAGGTTTCTTTCCAGTTCTTCTGCTGTTCTGGTACAAACATGAATGAATGTGCGAACCCTCTGTATTCAAAACTCTGGTTAAATTCAAGATATGTGTCAATGCTTGTGAATATATATATTTTGTTGTCAAAGAAATATTTTTGTGCAATTATTAAGATCATGCTATCAAGTACAGTGTTTTGTTCACATGATACTTTCAGAGTCTCAAAAAACAACAGAAAAATAATGCCCATGACAATATTTGAAAATGTGTATATATATTAACACTAGTGATGTATAAATATCTGTTGAATACAAATAACTCGAGCAAAACCATTTATGCTTTCCTAAAAATCAAATTACAGATTCACATAATATTTAAGGTCAGAAGACTCCGTTAGAGATGATGTAGTGCAACCTCTCACCTCAGTGCAGGGTCAGCTAGAGCAGGTTCTTCAGGAAATTGTCTGGTTGGGTTTTGAATATCTGCAAAGGTGGAGGTGGAGACTCCACAACTGCTCTGAACAACCTGTTCCAGTCTTTGATTATCCTATAAGTATAAGAAGTTCTTAATATTTTTAAATTAATTTCCTTGTATTTGTATCCATGAACTTCTGTCTGTTGACTGTTGGCCACTTAAATTAATTAGGCTCAATTTTCTGCACTCCTTCCAATCAGGAATGTCTAGAAATAGATAAAAGCCCCTGAGCATTCTCCTCTGTGGGCTAAACGGTCCCAACTCTCTCAGTATCTGCTCATATTTCATATGCTTCAAACCCTTAATCACCTTTTAGACCGTCTGCTGGGTGCACTGCACTAATTCCGTGTCTTTCTCATACTGGGGAGCCCAAAACTGTCTTGAGTACTCCAGAAGGATATCACCAGTGCTGCCTAAAGAGGAAGAATCACCTCCCTTGACTTTCTAGTAAAATGCTTCCTAGTGGTCTTGGCCTCTTTTGCTGTCTGTACTCATTGTTGCCTTGTGTTAAGCATGGTGTCCACGATAATGCCTGGGTTCTTTTCTGCAAAGCTCTGCAGATCCTTGGCCATCAGCCTGTTGTGTGGCACATGGTGTAATTATTTTTGCTGATTGATGTGAGTCTGACCGGCTTGCAAGTCCGTGGATCCTCGTTTGTGCTATTCTTCAAGACAGTGGTGGCATTTGGTTTGCTCAAGTCTTTGAGACCCAGCTGTGATCCCTACTCCCCTTCACATAGTACTGTGAGTGGCCTTGCTGTGAGATTAAGCACCTCCTTTAGCACCCATAAGGCCATCCCTTCAGGGCCCATAGACTTGTGTACGTCTTACGTACATTTTGTACAAATAATATCTACAGTTCGTTTCAGTATTCCCAGACTTGATCCTGCTCTACCTCACACTGGTTTTATGGATGTAGGGTTGCTGAAGGTTTGTCTCACCAGTAAAGACCAAGGCAAAGAAAGAATTGAGGATCTTGTCCTTTTAATTATCTTGTGTGATGAAGTTCCCTTTCAGCACTAGGCTCATACATTCCCTGATCTTCCCTTTGCTGCTGATGTACCTGATGCCCTTCAGATTTTACTTCAAGTTCAGCTGGGTTTTGGCTTCCCTAACCCTGTCCCTGCATATTTGGACAGTGCCTCAATATTCATCCCAGTTTGTGTGTCCCTGCTTCCATCTCCTGTATGCTTTGTATTTGTGTTTGAGTTCTGCCAGGTGCTGCTTGTTCAGCCGTTTAGGTCTTCTACCATATTTGCTCATTTTCATGGTGTTCAACCTTTCTTAAGGTTGAAGGAGGACATCCCTGCCAGTTAAGTTTTCCTGGACCCTTCTCTCTACCACCATCTGCCATGTGGTTCTTCCAAGCAGATCTCTCAACAGGTCAGTCTCCTCTACTGAAGTCTGGACTTATGATCCCACTTTTTGCTTTTTTACCTCCTCTCAGGATGGAGAATTCCACCATCTCGTGGTAGCTGCAGCTAGGGTTGTCTCCAGCTTTTATATCCCTAATCTGTTCTTCCTTGTGTGTAAGTATGGGATCCAACAAAAAGTCTTCCCCTCAACAGCTCTTTAATAACTTGTGTTGTGTACTTGTAGTACACACACTTCAGAAAACCTCTGGATTGCTTGATCCATGCTATGTTATTCCTTTAATAGATACTAGCCAGGTTGAACTGCACAAGGAGAACTAGGTCCTGCAAATGTGATGGGAGTCTTAGGGAGTGTTAGCCAAGGACTGTTCCACTCAGGATTTGGTTGGTAAAGGTAAGAAAAAATAGCGCCTTTTCGAAAGGGATAGAGGGAGAATATATGGAGTAAGTTAAAAGAATAATTACTTGCTTAATTCATATGAGGAATTTATCTGATTAGGTAGAAAGGATTTGGGGTAGAGATTTTATTTTTACCCAAATACTGTATATGAAGCAAAAGATTAGTGAATATTTTGCTAAATAGCTCAGAAAATTGCAACTAAATATTTTGCATTTCCTCATGCATTATTAACGTTGCTTCTGTGAAAACATGATCATCCTCACTATTTCTTTTTGACAGCCAATTCCACAAAAATTTCTGCTAACAGATGATTAAATACAGGGAATGAAGACTGGCGGAGGAAGGGGTCGCCTAGTAGAATTGTCATAAGCCCTGTGATGCAAGGTTTCATTCTTGTCACTGATTATCTTCTGATATTCAGTCTTTTTCAGTCTTTTACCTTCAGTTATATTTTCCAAATATATAGTTGTTAGAACTACAACTGAATTTTAATGTTTTATCTTTTTTCTTTGGAAGGTTTCTAGAATAGGACAGTTAAAGCATGTTAGGGGCCTCGTGTTTGAACGTATTTGAGCTTTGGAAGTTGCAATGTTCTAGTTTTCTTACATTGTTCTCAAGTAGATAGTGTGCCCATAATCTTAATAATTTCAGAATAGCAAGCACACAGCTGAAGTGCATTCCATTCATTCAGATAAGAGGCGTTACTTGTTCCATATGGTTGTGTCTACCAACCTGTTAGCTAAAACGTGATTAGAAGTTGAGTTGCTTTTTCTCGTGCTGCCTTTGTTATGCTGATTATGAGAGTATGTTGCTCCCTAAGTCTGGGCATTTCTTTACATAGAGAGTGATTTTTCACTGCAAAATTATTGTGCCTTTTATTTGCTGTATGAAGTAGCAAAATGAAGTGATTTGCGTGATGCTTGTTTGTGCAGAATGCAGAAAAGATCATAGCATATGCTGGTTTTGGTATATACTTATGGCTGCCTTGTTTCATGGGTGGGCTGGACATCCTCCAAGATGTGGACAACATGAACGAGGCCTGCTTCTACTACTAAATAATAAACGTTCTTTACTCAAATTCCAGAATGAGCCAGGCTGGAAGGGACCACAGTGGGTCATCTGGTCCAATCTCCCTGCTCAAACAGAGTCATCCCAGAGCACATGGCACAGGATTGTGTCCAGATGGCTCTTGAATATCTCCAGAGAGGGAGACTCCACAACCTCTCTGTTCCAGTGCCTGGTCACTCGCACAGTAAAGAAGTTCTTCCTCATGTTCAGCTGGAACTTCCTGTGCATCACTTTCTGCCCATTGCGTCTTGTCATATTGCTCAGCACCACTGAGCAGAGCCTGGCTCCATCCTCTTGGCACCCTCTCTTCAGATACTTATGCATATTGATGAGGTCTGCTCTCAGTCATCTCTTCTTGAGGCTGAACAGGCCCTACTCTCTCATCCTTTCCTTATTAGAGAAATGTTCCAGTCCTTCTTCATCTTTGCTGCCTTCTGCTGGACCCACCCCAGGAGCTCCATGGCTTTTTTTTACTGAGAGGAGCCCAGAACTGAACACAGCCCTCCAGATGTGTTCTCACCAGGGCTGACTATATGGGCAGGATCACTTCTCTTGCTCTGCTGGCAGTGCTTTTTCTAATGCACCTCAGGATTCCCTTGGCCTTCTTGGGCAANCTCTTCTTGAGGCTGAACAGGCCCTACTCTCTCATCCTTTCCTTATTAGAGAAATGTTCCAGTCCTTCTTCATCTTTGCTGCCTTCTGCTGGACCCACCCCAGGAGCTCCATGGCTTTTTTTTACTGAGAGGAGCCCAGAACTGAACACAGCCCTCCAGATGTGTTCTCACCAGGGCTGACTATATGGGCAGGATCACTTCTCTTGCTCTGCTGGCAGTGCTTTTTCTAATGCACCTCAGGATTCCCTTGGCCTTCTTGGGCAAACTGCTGGTTCATGGACAGCTTGCTGTCCACCAGGACCCCCAGGTCCTCCTCTGCAGATCTGTTTTCCAGCAGGCTGGCCCTCAACCTGTGCTGGTATGTGGGGTTATTCCTCCCCAGGTGCAGGAACCTGCATTTGCCTTTCTTGAGTTTCAGAAAGTTCTTCTCTGCCCGTCTTTCCAGCCTGCTTAGGTCCTTCTGAAGGGCTGCACAGCCCTCTGGGGTATTGGCCACTTCTCCCACCTTTGTGCCATCAGTGAGCTTGCTGGGGAGGCATGTGCCCCTTCATCCAAGTCATTGATGAACAAGTTAAACAATACTAGGCCCAGTATTGAACCTTGGGGAACACCAGTAGTGACAGGCCTCCACCTGGACTCTGTCCCACTGATGACAACCCTCTGGTTCAGCCAATCCCACCCCACTGTCGACTCATCCAGTCCACACTTCCTGAGTTTGCCTATGAGGATATTGTGGGAGACAGTGTTGAAAGCCTTGCTTGAAGTCAAGGGAGACAATACCCATTGCTCTCCCCTCGTCCACCCCGGTAGCTGTTTCACTACAGAAGGCAGTCAGGTTGGTCAAGCATGATTTACCCTCAGTGAATCCATGCTGACTAGTCTTGATCAGCTTCTTGTCATCCACGTGGATAGTGATGGCTCCAGAATGAGGCGTTCCATCTCCTTTCCAGGGATTGACATGAGGCTGAGTGGCCGGTAGTTCCCTGGGTCCTCCTTCTTGCCCTTTTTGAAGACCAGGGTGACATTTGCTTTCTTTCAGCCTTCAGTCACCTCTCCTGATAGTCATGACCTTTCAAAGATTGTGAGCAGCCTAGCTGAAGTGTCTATCAGCTCTCTCAGCATTCCTGGATGCATCCCATCGGGGCCCATAGGCTTGTGGATGTCAAGTTTACCGAGGTGTTCTCTAACCCAATCCTCCTTGACTAGTGGAAAGCCTTCCTTCCGGTATTCCTTTGCCCTGGTCTCTTGGGTCAGAGATTCCTGAGGACTGGTCTTGTCAGTGAAACCAAGGCTGTCCCCAACCTTCCCATCACCAATAAGGCATTCCCTGTTAGCTGGTATAAGGCCGAGCAGCCTGCACACCATTCTTTGTGGGTTCCTCCACTACCTGTCTCACAGAGTTGTCGTCAGTGCTTTTCCAGGAACCTCCTGGACTGTTAGTGCTTTACTGTGTTGCTTCTCCAGCGCAGTTCAGGGTAGTTTAAGACCCCTGCAAGAACCAGGGCCTGTAACTTGGGGGCTGCCTCTAGAAGACTTCATCCACTTCTTTGTCCTGATCAGGTGTCCTGTAGCAAACATCCACAACAGTGTCACCTGTGCTAGTCTGCCCTTTTGCCTTAACCCATAAGCTCTCAACTCGCTCATCATCCATCCCAAGACAGAGCTGAATGCATTCCAAGTGTTGTCTTACATAGAGGGCAACTTCACCACAGTGCCTTCCTGGTCTGTGTCTCCTAAATAGCGTGTAGTTCATCATGACAGCATTCCAGTCAGGAGCTCTCCTACTCCATTGCTGTAATCCCATTGAGACCACAGCTGTGATTGCACACAGGTCTCTAATTCTTCCAGGTTGTTCCCCATACTGCTTGCATTGCTGTACAGCACTTTACAGAAAGTATTTGATTGCATCTATATCCTAGTGGAGGTGAAAATGGACACCCCAAAGTCCTGTGTTGTGATTGTGGCTTTGGATTCTTGTGCTCACTGATAATATCCTCTCTTAAGCCCCCTTTTTCTACTTTGGTGGTTGCTATAGGTTTCCCTTCTCACACCTCATGTCTTTCAAGCCTGGCTATGTCCCTCTTCAAATCTATTTGAAAGCTTTTTCAGAGAACCCTGCTGTCCTAAGCTAAAGCCTGAGCTAATGTCATACTCCCCTGTGTAATGTCACTTCCTATCTTATGTCAATTTCTTTTACCTATTTCAGTCATTGAGGATGATCGCTATGTGTGGAAAGAAAAATAGACTGTACAAGAGAATAGACCTGAATGTCTAAGCTGTGATAATGAATTTTTTAGCTTGAAAATCAGACTTTTACACATTGCTGGTTTAATTGGGCTGACCAGCTGAGTGACTTGAATATTAAAACTAAAAGTAAAACAGAAGTATCTTTCTTCAAAAGAAGGGGGAAAATGGGCCATTTTTGCAATTTTTTGTCAAGTATTTCTAAGTTGCTGTTGACTTTCATTGATGAAACGCCTGGGGATGAACTTTTTGGGTTTAGGTTGTGTGTTTGTTTTGTTTTCCCCAGAGTCTTCTGGGGGTTTGAAACCTTTATGACAAATAATTAGATGTCTCAGAGGTCAGTTCAACATCTAGGGATAGTCCAGACACTGGATTTTCACCTTGACTTAGGTCAAGAAGTTACCATATTACTTAATAGCTTGCATGGGTTTTTACAGACATTGTAGAGTTCTCCTTAGCATTTTCCTAAACAAAATTCTCATTTGTTTCAGTCTTGGAAATGTGTTGTTTAAGGTCCCTACTCAGAAATGTACTCAAAAGGTTTCATAACTTTGACTTACCTTTCATACCGTGTAGGTTGCTGGATTTTTTGTGGTAGTGGACAGAAAAAGGTTTATGATAGCTCAGGTTGAAATAATCTTGGAGGTTGAACCTATGCTTTCTGCCAAAATGGTAATGATGGATGCACTGCTGATTTGTAAACCTCAGAAAGTGTTGCTGTGGGAATCAGGAGATGACAAGTTCGATCCTTAACTCACCACCACATACGCTCCGTGGCCCTTCTCTGCCTCACTTCCTTTTGATAAAAGTGGAAATGACAGATTTACTGAATGGTAAATACAGATAAAACTGAGTGTTTCTTTCTTCTTCCTCAAGGTTTTGTCAGAATGTACAAATAGCTGTGATGAAAAAAAAGTGAGGAAAGGAAACTAGATTGATGGAGGTGAAAAATCTCACCAAGAGTGACTGAGAAAATCTGTGAACCTATGCCTTAGGTGAGGATGTTTTGTCAAAACTGACATTTGCCAACATGATACTTCTTTCAGGATAAATACAAATATAAATTTACCCAGTATTCCCTTAAGGACATTTCTTAAAAGCAGACGTTATTGGCTATAGATAGACCCAGAACTGATATGAGCATGAGGAAATGCAGTTAGTTTCTTATATGCTGAGAACCGTGTATTTCTTGTACACTTCCTTTGTGTTCTTCTAGAGGCAGTGAAGATTTCAGTGAAACTTTCTAATTGCGTATGCTAAGGCTGATTTATTCTCCTCCTTGGGCTTGATCCTTCTCACCCCCATTTTTTATTTTCAGACAATTTTTTATTTAACCTTTGAAGAAAGTCTACTTAAAATATTACTAAATCATTTTTGTGTGAGAGAGGTCATTTGGAGAGTGTACGATCATATCAATAGCTATAATTGCATTTTAATCAGAAAAAGATCAAATATTGAATCCTGTTTCTTGCCAGAATTACTTCAGCCTCTGATTAGGCTATTATTTTCTGTGACCAGCTGTCACTTCCGAGCACTTTTGCCTAGGCATATGAACAGACTCAGTAAGTGAAGACTTGCCACAGATTTTTGTGGTGGGACTTTTTTTGTTTGGATTGGTTTAGTTTTTTATGAATCTGTAAATAGACCTGTATAGTAATAAAACTTCATTGTGTACTTGCATTCAGGACTGTTATTAAGGGAATTGATGTTTAAATCCATTTTTCTCCAAGTCAAAAAGTCCTTCAACTTGTTCAAGAAAGATGCCATAACTAGTTGGCATCAAAAGTTAGATGACAGAACAGCTTCCTGGATCTGTTCATTTATAGGATCCATGTCTGTACTCCATGAGCAAGACGTAGCTTGCTTTGTAATTTATTTTTTTTTAATTTGACAACAGTAAGTGCTTTCTTATGAATCTAGATAACTGACTCCAATGGCAAACGACTTTTGGCTCAATGATCTGATGCTGGGATCAAGTGTATTTTTGTCTTTGGTAGGCTTCCCAGAGTACTTTCCCTCTGTTTACTGAGACCTAAGGTTTTTGAAGGTGTTTTTGGCCCAGCTTCCGAGGAAAGCATAGATATCAATACCTTGCCTGTGATTTAGCTTCTCCAGCTTTTGCTTTATTTACAGTATTGCATTTTTTAAAATATTTTGGCTTGTTTTAGAACATCCTCTGTCATAGTGACGAAATTACTCAGCCCTTATAACAGTGTCATTCTCTTGAAAATTTTGGGAGGTTGACTTCAGCTTGTGCATGGTTGGTTGCAGAAGATTCTGCGTTTTAAATAAAGAAAGGAAATACTCTGCTACAGAGTGAAATTGGAGTACAGATTTTACAGTCTTACTAAAAAGAATAATTGACGTTTGAGAAATATGTAGGATAATTGCTTTCATATAAATTGTCTTAAATTTCCTGTGTTTGTGAAAATTTTTTCTGTTGTTAAAAGCAGTGTGAAAACATAATTTTATGTCAGCTATTTTGGACTTGTAGTTCATACTGTACTTTTCTCTGTATTGAGATTAATGTTGAGAAAAAGGGTAAGGCATTTTTGTTATGGCCAATTTATTTTATTTCGGACTGTATTATCACTTGGTGGAAGCCCTATTGATTAGCCTTTGTAGCTTTACAGAGCCTTTTTTATAAGCACTTAAAGTTTGAGTTGTCTCAATCCCATAGGACAGAAAGAAAGCTGTTAGTACCAGGAAATTCTTCTTCTGTGTGTTTCCAACAGCTTGAAACCTCCTCTTGGAATGCAGAATATTAGCACATTATTGTTATTAACCCCTTTAGTACAAAATGGTTTTGGAAGTAAAAATATTTTTATATCTTCAAAGTCTAGGCTGTTTCTTCTATGTCAGTACAGTTTCTTAAAGCTGAAAAATGTGTTGCTGTGCAACAAACAGATGCTGCTCTAACAATGCAATACATTATGTACCAAAAATGATCTTGGTTTTAATCATAGATGCTGATTTAATGAGAGAAGACTATCTTACATCAAAAATGGATTTAGGGTGTGATTTTGTTTTCTCTACATAATTAATAGGAATATGGTACCTTATATATTCTCTTTTAAATTTGAAAATGTACTTTGGTTTTATGCCATTTTATACTCCTGCTTTCTAATTCTGCCTTGTACAATACTCTTTCTTTTAAATTCCTTTTTTGTGATATGAACAAAAGGGCATTAGTAGATCTTGTATCCTTAGTGTATTTCCTCAGAAAGTATAGCCTTTTCTGTTCATGTTTAATCCTTTCATTTTGCGCACATCTTTTTCATTTATTTTCTAAATGTTTCCTGTCCAGTGTTTTCATCCTGCATTTACCGTGTGGGACATGTAAGGTGTTTGTCTATAACTAATGTTAGTTTATGGATCAGAGAAACAATGCTCATCAATATCTTCAGACACTATCAGTGCTTTATATCTGGAGAACACACCTGACCCCCTGAGAGCATTTCATTGTTGATATCTCTTCAGTTTAGCTTTCATTTTATTCTGTAGATATTTTGTAACTTAACTTTAGTTGCTTGCTCTAATCCCTTCTATCACCAATACAAATTTTGATTGACAATTTTACTTTTAGATAAAGTCAGATAATACTATACTTGGGGGGGAAAAAGTCTTCATATTGTGTTTTTAATTCCACTGAACCCAGCAGAGTTAAATGTAGTTTGGATGCACAGGGAAGAATTAATGATTGGAAGATACAGAGTTGGTAAATTATTTATTCTGGCCCTGAGGAAGCTGAAAAGCTGAGTGAAAGACTAATAAATCATTTGTGGTAGTGCTGGTTGTCACTTCCAATTATTTTAGACGGTTTTGTGATAAACTGCAGCACCTGCTAGATATCCCTGCACCATCCCTTGATGCTTGCAGTGCAGCTTGTTCAGTCGATTATCAAAGGCAAATTTGTCTAAAGTTTCCTCAGGTTGGAAAGAGAATTACTTTTCTCAGTCACCCCTTCCCCCATTTGTTAAGTTCCTTTTTCATTGCATGCATGTAATAGGCAAAATCAATGATATATGTAGAGTTTTATTGACATAATGTACGTTCAGGTATGGTTGATGAAACCACTGAGGAACAGGATGAGAGGTGATATGTCTATGAGTGTAAATGTACCTTTGAAAGGCTCCCTTGCTTTCATCTTTCTGAATAGCAGTTGTTTCTAACGTATGAAAACTAGTATTCGTCCTCTGGCTTTGAGGATTATGTTGCAGCTAGTGCTAAAGTTACAGAGGAGACAGACTTGAATATCACTTGACTTTGTCGCTTGTTAAACTTTTCTACTGCTTTTATTTGAAGGGTCTTAGTTTAAAATCATGATTACATGTACAGATCATGCATGATCTGTATGCATGCAACATTTGCATAAATAGATAAAGGCAGAGAAAAGTAGTTGAAGGACTGGAGAAAAGATTTAGAAAGAACAATGGAGTGATTTTGAAGGAAGGAAGGAAGGAAAATGCTGGAAAGATTAAGGGTGTTGCTAGAGGAAAACTGAAAGTGAGATGGAAGGTGAAGAAATAAAGAACTTCCGTGGGTTAGTGGAAGGCAGCTGTTTCTTTATACCACTTCACTGAAAATAATACTATCATTATCTAGTCATCATCTCACATGGCACTCTTTTCTCTGAGAAAGGAGAACCAAGCCTACCCTGAAACTATTTGTCTTTCCAAACTGAGAAGGTGGTAAAATACAATGCCATTCTATATGCATTGCTTACAAGCTTCTAAATTGTCATCTCAGAAAAGAAAAAAGAATTTCAGAAGGTTGAGCTCAAAGGTTACCTTGTGTGTTGTCTGAAGGATGAGGAGGAGGCAGCTCCTGGCTGTGCAAGCACTTAACATGTTCTTTTTCTGCTCATCTTGGGTAAAGAACTGTAAAGGTTTAAAATTCCATTTATATTAAGATAAACTGGAGTGCAAAGTAGTCAGCTTAAAGCTGTTGAGATTCTCTTTCACATCTCTGTTACTGGTGAACTAATGCATCTTACACATAGTGCTGAAAGACTTGCCTGTAAATGTTGAATGCTGTAACTTAGAGTTACACAGTAAGTTTTCAGTATCTTCTCAATCATCTTCCTAACCTCATCCATCCAAATAACCCTGAATTCTAAATATTCAGGGTCTATATAACCTACATCCTTGGAAGGTAAAAAATTCAAGATTTTTAACATTGATTTCTGTTTTTCCATTAGTGGGTCCCAGCTTGGAATTTCAAGTGAAATCTTTGTTTTAGGAAGTGGCGGTATTTTTACTCAGATAGTTAGTTCAAGAAAAATCAGAGAAGTGACTATGCTGACTAAAATCAAAATTAAAAGGGCTTTGTTTTCTTGTTTTAAATCTTGTTTAGACAGACTTGTTTTTTTCATTGGGCTTCTGTAGGTCAGGAAGGAATCAGATGAAAAATTCAAGCACAGTCACCTTGCTTCCCCAGATGACTTCAATATAGAGATCTGCAGAATTTCAGCTCTGGATCTGTGAACTTTAGGAAAGCTCCATGAATACATCTGTTCAAGTTCCAGCAAGTAGAAACTAGGTGCCAGAAAAACATACAAAGCTCTGTCAAGGGGTACTTGTTGTCTGTGGGGGCAGGATTTTTTGCTCAGTTTCCTGGAAGCTTACTTTATTGTGTCAGTGTCTGTTATTTGCAGCCAAGGATGGCAGTACAGACTGTAGGAGCTGATTTATATTATTATAATTGTATTATTATTAGAGAGTATTTCTGTAATGGCATACGTTGGTATACACATGGTATATGTGATGGTAACAGAAAATGAGTGGAATTATTCGTGCAGCTTGAATCAGCCATTTATTCATGATTTGAACATCTACACTTACAGGGACATTAATCGACAGGTTTTTACTTTCTTAATGTTCCCAAGGAAAGCTGGTGTCTATAGTAAATTTGGTTTTCAAAAAAAAGTATTTTTACTGTAGTAGTTTTGCATTTATTTATTGCTACACACAATAAGTATATTTATGAATTTTTAAAGTAGTTACATGTACAAAGATATGTACATATTGTTTACATGTACAAAATTAATATTTTTTTAATTTTGCATGAAAATAAAAACCCAATTGATTTATTTTTAGGACTTTTAAAATTCATGTTCAGTTCACATTAAGTTAAGTGCACGAAGATAGTGATATGTTGGGTTTTACCATATGTGTTAAAATGGGTGAGACAAAAGAATACATTTTGAAACCAAAATGGATTTCTTTTATGAGATATCATTTATAATAAACTGAGCTGTTAACTCTGCTTTTTTAAAAAAAGTGAATTTTATCTTCAGACAATCTTTTTTTTCTATTTTAAAATAGAACAAGTCTTTCTGCTTCTCCTGTGGTTTTACAACATTCAAAGTTGTTGAAGCATCCCATCCAAAACCTTGAAAAAATCAAGTTGTAAAAGAGAGCATATCACCTTTGGAAGAAGAGGCAGGCAACTCAGACTACAAGAGTGTTGCGAGATTATGAAGGGAGAAAACAAGAAGGGCCAAAGCCCAACCAGAACTTAATCTGGCTACTGCTGTAAAAGAAAAAAAAAGTTTCTATAAATACATTAGCAACAAAAGAAGGGTTGAGGATAATCTCCATCCTTTATTGGATGTGGAGGAAATATAGTGACAAAGAATAAGGAAAAGGCTGAGGTATGTAATGTCTTCTTTCCTTCAGTATTTAAAAGAAAAACCCACTGTTCTCCAGGTACCCAGCCCCCTGAGCTGGAAGACAGGAACAGGGACCAAAATGAAGTTCCTATACTCCCAGGGGAAGTGGTCAGTGATCTGCTACACCACTTAGACACCCACAAGCCTATGGGGGTGGATGGGATCCACCCAAGGGTAGTGAGGGAGCTGGCTGAAATGTTCACAAAATGCTTTCAAGCATTTACCAGAGGCTCTGGCTCACTGGGGATGTCCCAGTGGACTGCAGCTTAGCAAATGTGAAGCCTGCCTAAAGAAGGGTCAAATGGATGATCTGGGGAACTTAAGGCCTGTCAGCTTGACCTCAGTGCTGGGGAAGATCATGGAGCAGATCATCCTACATGCCATCACATGGCATGTACAGGACAACTGCATGATCAGGCCCAGCCAGCATGGGTTTATGAAAGGCAGGTTCCTGTTTATCTAACCTGATCTCCTGTGACATGGTGATCCATTTACTGGATGAGCGAAAGGCTGTGAATGTTGTCTGCCTGGACATGAGTCATGGCTTTGCCACTGTTTCCCATAGCATTCTCCTGGAGAAACTGGCTGCTCATAGCTTGGATGAGTGTACTCTTTGCTGGGTAAAAAAATGGATGGATGGATGGATGGATGGATGGATGGATGGATGGATGAGTCCAGAGAGTGGTGGTGAATGGAGCTACATCCAGCTGGCAGCCAGTAACAAGTGGTGTTCTCCAAGGCTCACTACTGAGACCACAGCCCTGTTTAATATCTTAATCAATGATCTGGATGACATGATCAAGTGCACCTGCAGTCATGTTGCAGATGACACCAAGCTGGGCAAGACTGTTGATCTGCTGGAGGGTAGGAAGCCTCTGCAGGGGGTCTGGATAGGCTGGATTGATGGGCCAAGGCCCACTGTAAGAGGCTCAACAAGGCCAAGTTCTGAGTCCTGCCCTTCAGTCACATCAACCCCAGGCAGTGCTACAGGCTGGGGCAGAGTGGCTGGAAAGCTGCCCAGCAGAAAAGGACCCGGAGATGCTGGTTGACAGCAGCTGAACATGAGCCAGGAGTGAGCCCAGGTGGCCAAAAACGCCACTGGCATCCTGGCCTGTTTCAGCAATAGTGTGGCCAGCAGAACCAGGGCAGTGATTGTCCCCTTGTACTGGGCACTGGTGAGGCCGCATCTTGAGTCCTCTGTCCAGTTCTGGCCCCATGAGTACAAGAAAGACACTGGTGCTGGAGCATGTCCAGAGCAGGGCAATGAAGCTGGTCTGGAGCACAAATCTCACCAGCAGGAGAAGGAGCTGGGCTCATTTAGCCTTGAGAAAAGGAAGCTTGTGAGACTTCATTGCTCTCTACAGCTACGTAAAAGGAAGGTTGTATCCAGGTGGAGGTCTCTCACTTCTCCCAGGGAACAAGCAGTAGGACAAGAGGGAATGGCCTTGATGTTGTTAAAGGTATTTTCCAACCTAAACATTTCTATGATTCTATTATTCTGTCTCCTTAGGATTGCTCTTTAATCATCTTATGTGCTTGTACAGAAAAAAAATACGACATAAAAGAGCTTTCCTCCAACAAATAATTAGTAATCTGTCTTTGTGTACTGCACAATGGAATAATGCCATCAAGGTAATCTGCATACTAAAGGCAGTGTAAAGTAAAGAACAGTATCCCTGTTTTCCTTAAAAAAAGAAGAGTGTCAATTCCAAATTGCTGGTGAAGGTGTCTGCTGATTTGTTGAACTAGACTGCATACAGTGATTAAAATACTGATTTAATGACAGTTTATCACTTCTGTAAATATCTATGTAGTGCACTTTCTTCACCAATAAAATTAATTTAGGAGGTATTCCCAAATATTTAATCCTTTTTTTCTTTGCTGTTGAAAATAGTGATAAACTATAGAGCTATTAAGCCTTACATCCTTTATAGTGTATTTATTGGAAACTATTTTAAGAGTTGTGATAGGAGTATATCTGGAAAAAAATTCCAAGGATAGCTAGCCCTGATTCAAGCGTGGGAGGTCATACATACCTAATTTACTGGAGTTCTTTGTTATATTTCTGCCTTAAGAGGTAGGAAGACTGCAGTGTATACAGTGCAATCAGCTGTTCAAAACAATTCAGGCTAACAAGCTGTGGAGCATAGGAAATAGAACTAAAAAAAACATTTTATCTTCTACATTAGACCAGTTTTCAAATCCATCATCTCTGTCATTTAAAGCAAATGTCCAGAAAACACAGTAGAGGTATTTGCCGATGAGAAGTGATTCATGTGCGAAGATGATTGTCAGCTTCTTAGTGTTTGCTTCCTCTGGAACAACAGTGAAAAGTGCATGTTACAAAAAGAGGGATAAAGCTCCATTAGTAATAGCAGGGAAGGCAGTAGGAGCATGGTGGCTGTTGGGAGACAAATGTAGTAGGTGGACTGAGTGGGATCTTGCCTCTCTGCTCTAAACCGATGATCGTGCAGTAATAAGTAAGTGCTGTGTTCTGTCAGTCTGCTTCAAGGGAATAAATATTAACAAAAGAGAATCTTGTTTTGTACTAAGAGCTTAAAAAATGTTTTGATGTGTAGGACAGCAAGAGCAAGAAAAGCATTTTGGACTTGCGGTTGATGATGGTGGTTGCTGCCTGGTAGGAATGTTTTGTGTTCTTGGACCAACCTCCAAGAAGGTTTTGTCCTTCATGTGGAAGAATTTTGTCTTTCTAATTACAGCAGATTTTCTTCCCCGTGGAACTTTGGGCAGTTATTTAAACTGAAATCAAACAGAAGAGAGAGCTCAAACCCAGAATTTTATGCCTGGATCTTGAAATATGCTGCAGCTGAGTGATGATGAAGATATGAATAATTGAGTAACTTTTAGTCATTGCTAGAATAGAGTTTTCCAGCTAACAGAAGTGGTGATAAGTGTTTTTTCTGCAGATGCTGCCAAATACCAGGTTAGCATCAACGAAGAATGTAAGAGTGTTGCTAAGCTACAGAGTAGATTGGTGAACTGTGAATGTTATTTAAATAATTTGTTCAGTTGTTGAGGTTTTTTGACCATCCCTTATCCGTCTTTTCACTGGATTGCATTAGCCAGATGTTTGTCCATGAGGTGGTTTTCTCCAACTACTTCAAGGTTGTGGCATGAACAGGCAGTTAGAATGGTGCATTGGTACACTGCTAACCCTATGCCTGTGTCATTTAGCAAGTCTCAGAACAGCTGCATGTAGTTCTTGAGAAGGAGCAGAAAAAGAAATGATACTTCAGAAATTTCACAGGCAAGGAACTACTGGGAATCATTCAGAGTTTTCTGCCAGAATTACGCAGATCACTCTACTTGAGTAACCAGGACTTGTGTCACATCTTTTAAAGTAGGTGAGAGTTCATCATCGGTCAAGAGCTGTTGAGATAGACAGAACAGTAAAAATAAATGCTTTTTCTTTTTACAAAGAGATCATTCAGAGATGCTGCTAAGTGCTTTTAGTCCCTTACTTGATCTGAAACTAAATATGCTTGTAGTTGGCCTTTGTCAAGTAATTTCATTACTTGCTTGGGGACAGGTTGTGTGATACTGAGAAGTAAACTACTGGTTATGTTTGCTCACTGTTAGATTGTTAAATGTTTGAAAGAGGAGGGAAACATTCTTCAGTTACTGCACTGTTTTTTTCCAGAGCTATGCAAGTTCATGACTCTGACATGAGAGTCACAGATGATGAATTATATTTGGAAATCTTTACATCACAGTCCAGACAGACCTTCATAAAAAAACTTGCTGAAGATTGAAAGTGTGGGTGATTACTACCTGTGGGAATGAGCTAAATTGTTCCTTATTGTTGCAAAAACCTTATATATGAGACTGGTCTCAATAAGGCTTTTATATGCTCAACATTGAGGAGGATAATTCTTGGAGAAACCTTTTGAGACCTGTGCTTCACACTGTATCACCGCAGTTATCTGGTGACCAGGACCTATGCTGTTGGAAAGAATCCCTAGGCATTTGGTGTGATCCCAGCCGCGAATTTGAGACATATGTTTTGGTTATAATCCTTTGCTTTCTGTCAATTAACATTTTAAGTTTTGGGTGCTATTTTATTTTTTAGTCTTTCAGAAAACCTGTTAACTAACAGGGAAGCTGGCTGTTGTGATGGGCCACTATGTTCATGTGTGGAACTGAAATACAGTGTTTTCATCAGTGTTGGAGTTTGTGGATGCCCTTGGCCTTTTCCGGTGTAACCAGCAGCCTTGGACACTCTTGTTGACCACTGCCTTAAAAAGGCAGTGTTCTGTCAATGGCACTGATCGGGTTGCATTGATCTTCATTTTGATATTTTGCTTCTGTATTTAAATATCAACTAGTCTTTCATATTTGTTTCTTCTAAATGCCTCCATCCTGCTGCGTGGTTTTGGCAATAGTTCTCTTGTGCGCTCTTTGCAGAAATTACAACAGAGTCAGACTAAGGACGAAGTTGCATCATTGCTCCAGATTGTTAATTTTTCCCTCTAAAGATTTAGAAGATTAAATTTCAGATGTGGACATTATTGGATAGTATTTAAACACTAATTAAAGGTACTAAATATAAAATTGTGAATATTGCTGTTCTCTTTGGAAGTGGGAATTTACTTCATTGCAGAGCAGTATAGCCTAACTGAGCAGTGGCTGCAGTTATCTCTTAACTTTGCTCTTACCTGGATATTGACATTGTAGATATTTTCAGACTTAGCAGCTTATTATTTGACAGTAGAAATCAGGCTGATTAATGTAACTGGGAACTGGAAAAATATAAATATGCTCTTTAACCAAGTCTTTTCTTGATGAAAATGTGTGTAATGAGATGTAATTTTTTAAGAGTCTGTATTGCTCTGTATCCATTCTGGATTTATTTGGGAGGAAAGAGATGCAAGATGTGGGCATTTGATTTCCAACTTCTTGCTTATTTGCGTGGTGCATTATTTATTTAAATGCTAAAATAGTAAATTTAAGTCATGTGGCATGTTTTGTTTTTCTGTCTTTAATGTGTTTTTTACTGTCTGTGTATCAGCACTACCATTTACTGAATTGCCCTCTGAAAGGATGCTTTCGTTTTGTAAAATTGAGCTGAAATTTGGTTTTTGCTTAAATCTGGAAAAACACTGTTACACTGAATATTGGCTGAAGAATTAGGCTTTCACTTCTAGCCATTAAGTCTCATAGGTAATTCTGTTCTATTTTGTCTAAAGATGGGTCACTTCAGGCTGCAGTTCTTCAGCATGCCATGTTGGGAAAATGCTTTATTTCCTAACAAGAACTCTGGGAATTGGGAAAGCAAAGATCAGGGCAATTTGAAATCAATCTTGAATTTTATTTTGTGCAAATAGCCTCTGTGCTATTCTCAGCCTGCTGATATTTTGAGTGTTGCAGCTACTCGAACACTTGTGACTTCTAATGCTACATTCATGCAATGGGAGAGGTGATAGCAAATCATTGTGTCTGGATTGTCTTTGTGATTCATATGACCATAATAAGAAGAATGAGAGTTTTCATCCTGACTACAAAAATACAAGTTTGTGACTGCTTAAAAAGTTTGTTTTAAAGATGTGTGAAGCACTTGTTTGTTTTCTGGACTAATAGCTGTATTTTGAAGAGAAAGAGTTTCACATTGCCCAACTTTTGAGTCTGACATTGGTGACTCTGCTAATTGTAATAGAGCTGTGGAACTGTTTCATTCCAGATGGAACTTTAATCTGGCTTCTGATTGAGCAGAGTGTCCTTGTAGAGTCTCTTAGCATCTGCTTTGGAAATGTATATAACATTATTCAAAATTTGTACCAAATTAAACCACCCTAAGGCTATAATTCAATTTTTCTTTATTGAGAAATGTATTGTCAACAACTTTATGCCACAGAGTAAAATCTGCACTAGATCTATTATTTTTTTGGCTATTAACTGGTCATTTAGATTACTGTGATTGAATTTCCGGGTTCTTCAAGTTTACCTTGTCAATTGTAAGCTTACACTAAGGAATTAACAAATAAGGCAAATGTGGTCTCTTGGTTTTTTTTGTTTATGGGGTTTTTTCACTGAAAGTAGATGAGCTTTAATTGATGCTTTCTAGCATTAATGATTGGGTTATATTTTTATCTATCAAATATTAATGTTTTAATAATTCTAGATACATTCTGTGGATGAAGTTTGAGATACCTGTTTTGGTATTTGGATTGTAAAATCAAAAAGAATGCATGAAATATATTAAAATATACCATATAATATCAACTTATTTCTGCATCTTATTTCAGTTTCTCTTGTATCTGTAACAGTTAGTGATTGTGACTTTTCTTATTTCTCAATTTTCTAAAGTCTGCTGTATTTAACTATAGTTTTTATTATAAAATCTTCTTGAGCTCAGTATAGCTGCTCTTTTGAATACCAGTTCTGTTACTAAAGATGGTCAGATTAGGGTAGCAAATTGATGCAGTTTTTCAGTTAAGACATGATTTGTGAAATACTCCCTAACTGGTTATGAGGAGTCTCTAACGAAGTTATGAAGTATTAGGCAGCTGTGTACATTGATGGTAATGTTCAGTAGATACTCTTCTTATTTTAGTTTTGGGCATGAACAACATTTAAAACCACAGAATTATGAACTGAAATTGTGATAATCCAACTACCAGTGGTACTGTATGTTGTTTATTCATGTTTTTATTCTTTTGTTTCTGAGTGGAAGAACCGTAAGCACTTAGCCAAGTGCAGTCCAGTTAATAGGTAGAGCAATGTGTTAAGTCCCTTTATAATCTCCTTTTCCTATTACAACAGTGCTACACAACAGAAAATAAAGTAGGACTTCGATGTACAAATGCCATTCTCTCCACTTCCAGCAGACTGACTTGCCCAACTTGTTGGAGAATGGATGTCACTATCTACCATCAAGAATGGAATCTGATCCCTGGTTCACTGACATCATTCCCACTCCAGCTTCATGCAGCCTTAGATCTCCCCATCCTCCTTCATTAGGTTCCTGTGCAAGTCTCTATGCATTCATTTGGGTTTGTGTTGAAGGAAAACCAGAAGTTATTTATTTTACATTCCAGATTCTTCTGGTAGTTGATTTAAAAACGATTAAATTGTTAGGAGAACGGAACTGCGACCCTACAAAATGGGTTAGCCATTCAACCTGTGTAAAAGGAAATCTCCACCTTCCTAACATATCTTCCTTTGGACATGTTAGCTGCCTTACCCCATCTTTCTTCATGCTGCTTCTTTCATGCTTGAAGGCGTTTAGACAGGTTTGTGTTTCCAAGCTGTTTTGTCAGTGAACAGAAGAGGTTGCACTAAAGTTGCTTCACAGCAGAAGCCTATCTTCTGGAGGAAGGCAGTGACAGGGCCGAAATGGGATATCTGTCTCTTGTCAGATAGCCTTAAATCAGCATTAAACTGTCATGCATTTATTAGAGTGTACAGAAATTGCAAAATTTTTGTGGTTTTTTTCCTTATGCTTCAAGCATCCTCATTTATGTGTTACAAGAGACAATAGTTAGAAAGTGAGCGTACACACAAGATAGAGACACAGTTGCCAAATCAATCTTTCTGGTATCTTAACGTCATCAGCTGGTACTGAAGTCTGAAAATAAATGACCAAATCACTCATTAATTTCTTGAGAGTGATTGAAAAGTAAATACCATCATACAGACTATCTTTCCCAGCACAGTGTTGGAAGGATCCCAAATCTAACACAATATCAAGGAAATGGATATCTAAGAATGCAGTAATAATATTCTGCCTTTTCTTCCACCATCTTTCTTCTAATATTTTATATTTCAGTACCTCTTGGGAATTTGATTTTCCAAGTTTTTTTCATATCAAAAACAAGTGAAAAAAACCCCAAGAAAATCCTTGTTCATTTACTTTCCTGAATTCTTCCATCCATGACTTACAAAACCCCATCATTGCTTTTTGACTTGACTGTTCACTTGGTGACTTTCAAACATCTGTAACTTTTTTATGTGCAGAAAATTGTTGTAATCTGGGAAATTTTACTTTGCAGGCATATATCTAGTTTTGAAAGGATTTAGTATAAATTAGGTCTTGCTTTTAGTCACAAATAAAAAGGCAATACTCTAAGGTTTTTCTAAAGCACCCAATGACAATTTTCAGTCTCCATGGAATAAGAATTTTATGATGGTTCTTTTCATTTATTCTCATCTGATGACATGAAATTGAAGAATAAAGCATGGAGAAAAATGAACCATAAGAAACATGGTTTGTGGGAACATGACCTACCTTCAGAAAGTCACTGTTTCCCTCTTCTTTCTCTTATATGAGAATATTTTTTTTGTAGGTCACACGTCCTATCAAATACCTAGTATGATCCCCAGATTAGTGATGTTGCCATTCAGCTGGCCAGCTGCAGAGATGAAGCTATTTCAACATCTGTGTGATACCTGCATGGTTGTACTAAGAGGAGTCACAAACTGATGTAGAGTATATTTAGATTGTGGTTTGACAATCATTAAATTACTATTTGGCATAGTTAAAATTATTTGTAAAAGTGTGAAAAAGTAATAGGCTGTTTCTTGTGAGTTTTTAGGCATCAGGTATTCGTAAGTTTAATTCATCCTCACTAAAAAGAAATTAAATTACATAAATACATATCTCTGATAAATGTAGATGTACTTCAGTGAAATTGTTAAAATCAAAAAGAAATAGGGTTAAATAAAGTGAAAATATTTAATTCATAGATATTTGAATTTTGGTTTGACCTGTGTTTGTTAAAGGCAGATATGTTTGTCATTCTGATGAAGATGCATTTCTTCTTACCTCGCTGTTGACAGAATCTCGCCTACTTTTCCCATTTATTATGATAATAGTCTACCAGATGTCATATGTCACAGCCTAGTGAAGTTGTCTCTGCCTATTACCACTTACATATAACGTGCATTCTAGTTTTTCTTCCCTTAATTTAGAAAATTTTATATGCTCTTTGACATCCCCTGTTTTGTTAGGAAAAGAATAGAGGCAAACTATTTAAAATATTTGAAAGCAAGTTTAGAAAGAGTAGGCTATTTTATTTCCATTTTAAATAGCATTATGTTAAAAGTCTGCCTTTGTGTGGATGGATAACCTGAATCTCGTACAAATGGTCGTACATCTTAAAACTCTAGTAAAGTTACACTGTGCAACTTTTTTTGAAAACTGGTTTCAGTGAACAGTTGCATAGGTAAGTGCAAATAAGAAGGGCTGAAAACACAAATTACCATATGCTATGGATGCGTCTAGTGATAAGAGCAACAGAAATCACATCTCTTTAGCTAAAACGTAAAACTAGACAATAGTCTTTCTTGAAAAAGTTATAATCTAAAGGACAGGATAATCTCTTACATATATGTACAGGTAGGAGAAGAGTCAAAACAAGTTTTAGCACAGATACAGCAAGCTGCCCTTTGATTGAAGGTGTAGCATTGTACATCCCTGTGTGTTAAAACCATATGGAATTCACACCACGCTTATGATGATAGGAACCTCATGTTGCAGAAGAAGTAGAGCTGCCTGAAAGCGCAGCCAGACTGGGGAACTAGCACTTTTCAGTTGTATTGGAAAATGTTATTTCCGTACAAAGCTTTGTGCTGAAAAGGTTCATATCTTGAAAAATGTGTATTTTCTACAAGTGTGAGCTGTGTTCATTTTGCATTATGTATCAGCAAGGAAGATCATGCTGACTTTTCTTTCTTCTGTTTAGTTTTTATGTTTGGGTGGTTTTTTTCCTGGTAAAAAAAATAAAAGTGCTCCCTAGATTTATGGATTTTTGTGCTTCTATACTAGAACCTACAGAATTCCATTTAAGATGTTCTTTTTCTTTCAAAATCAATATTCAGAAGTTTAAACGCTTTTTTTTTGTCCAGAGCAACAACAAGAACATGCAACAATCAGCAATGTAATGTAGTTTGTTTTCTTACATTTTACTGTGGAATTGTTGATACATAAGGGTAACTTTTGAATGAAAATGCTTTTGTCCTTCTACAATAATATTTTAGATGAAAGAATGAGTTCTTCTCTGTACATTCCTGAAGGGATCATTGTAGTCCTTAAAGCTGCATTATATAATGTAATATAGATGAATATGATAAAGGTCAACACAGGAAACTTATGCTTGAGGTAGAAGAAATCAGTATGAAGCCTGACATTTTTCTTTTATATTTGCAGTATCTGTGCAACCAGAATTTACCAAGGCTCAGAATATTTGTAATTAGATGGTCCTTTAAAAAAAATATTTGAAATAAAAACTGGGTTACTGTGTGAAATCAGTATTGTACTCCTGAAATTTCTTTAAAAATGAGTTTTAATTTCTCATTAATAAAACCCCAGTACTTAGGTTTAATTTATATGTCGTTCAAAGACTTAAATTTTTCAAGTGACTGTATTTTAATTTCAAAATTAAAGCAAAGGAATATGTTAAATTGTAAAGATTAATTTTCTGTAAAAGTCAAACAAAACTGAAACTGTGTATGTTCAATAGTAATCCCTCTTTTATTGAAATTATTATCTGTCAGATGTCCATCTTTGTAAAATGAAAAGTAGAGGAGAGAAATTTGTATAAAATAACTGGTTTCTTGGGTTATTTTCCTCCCCTCTCATTAAACAAAATGTAGATAGCAAATCCCACTGCTGCAGTCCTGTTACACTGAGCAAAAGGCAGACTTGATGCACAGAAAGAAAAATGTTCTCAACATAAGACTGAATAAAAAGTTTCTAAGTAAGCAAAGCCTATACTTAGAAAATATTTCTACCTTTCTATAGCAAAGACATCTGAAGTATTTATACCAATTTTAATAATGGGGCATCAAACAGGGATATCTTTAGGCTAATGGAGCAAATATGGAGTAGTTGATGAGCTGTCTGCACTTCTGAATTCAACATTTAGACATGATTAGAGGATGTACTCACTTTCTTCAACCTGGAAGCAGTAGGAAGTTTAATAAAGCTGAAATGACCATCAGTTTTCTCTCTTTAGAGTCCGTAATGCCCATTATACAAATATACTTAAATTTCTTACAGAGGCCTAGATCTGAAATAAAACAAACAGTTGTTACAGCATTTAGAAATAATTCTACTGTAAGTTTTGGTTTAAACTTGTGGTGTAGGCTTGTGGACTCTGCTCTGTCTTCCAGAGCTTTTTATTTTCTTGTGATGTTAATGTGACAACATAATTTTATATGGTCAAATTTATTTTGTAGTATGAGTTTTCCTCAGTTTTTTATCCAGATGTGTTTTACATGAACACCAGTAACACAGTTGGTGATGTTTTCCAGAATGCACAGCACTTCATTTGCTAATATCTAAATTAGCAGAATATACTTTTTAAATTAGAAGCAATAACTTCATATAAAATGAGCCATTTTTTTAATTGTTCAATCCTACTTCTTTACTTTTTTCAAGAATAGCTTAATCATGTTTCATACTTGATCACTTTGTCTGCAGATTACCACTTTGTTAAGTGTTCGTAGTTTGCTACTTGTTTCTCAGTAGCAGCATCACTTCAGCTCTAAATCCAAGGAACAACTATACAGGTTTATTTTTATTCTTGCATTTTGTCTGCATTTCACTCACTTGTTTTCATTTGATTGGGCCAAATAGGCCAAAGAGAAAACTGTGACTTTGTATTTAATTTGATTATGAATTAGTATCATTAAAAAACATCAGAGTGTAACTGTTATTAAAGATGCAATTCACAAAATACTACCATTGACACTCATTCAAAAAATATATTTAATGTAGTATCAAAACCATTTAATTTCCTTTAAAATAATGCCCAATCTCTGAGCACTTTTTACTGAGAATAGGTATAATCTCACATGTTGTGTAATCTTACTAATCTTAGCTGAAGTCATTCCTTTGCCTTATCAAAGTCAGCTCAACTACAGGGAGGTGGAGGTGTGCTTCTCTGCAGTAGTGGTTTTCTCCTGAGCAGAACTCCAGCGTTACCAGTTCCTGACAGCTGCAAGCCAGCCTCTGGGCATCTTGCTAAATTTTCAAATGTAATTATACAGTAGACTTCCTTTAACAAATTCTGTGTTCCCCGCTACAATTATAACAGCTCTTGCCTCTAGCCTGTTCCTTATCTTACAGCCCACCTCTATATCTTCCACTGCTGGCTAGTGTTAACCAGTAGAGCTGATGGGTCTAGAAAAGCAGAGTTAATGCTCTCTGTTGTCTTGAGGATGGTTTCATCCGTACAGAAGATCCGTTTCTTCTGATCCATTATACTCAAATGACATGTCCCTTAAAGCTGAAGATTGTTCTCTGATTCACAGAAGAGCTGTTGATTAGCATGCCACTTTCATTTTTCAAACAATTTTTGATTGTTATTACAGGACAAGAGTTAAGGAATTATTAAGAGCTATCCATGAAATGGCTGAAGAAGCTAGCACAAAGAAAGGAGGTCTTCTAAAAACACTTTGTTTTCATGCTGTGCAGTTCAGGATGTAATTTCCTTCTACTATTTTTGTGTTAGGTTTTCATGTATGAAGTTCATCCTCCTTTTAAGAACACACATGTAATGCAATAATAAAAATAATCAGTGATGCATCTTTTCTTACGTGAAACTCTACGTAATTTTAGCCAAAGAATGATGACACAGGAAAAGTTACCCATGTTACCAGATGTTCTCAATCTAATATTGGCTAATGATGAGAAAATTTAAAAACAATTGTGCAGAGTAATAACCTCCTATCCACCTGTCTGTTAGCAAGGGAAGTGATGGGTTTGAATATGGGAGTCTGAAGGTAGGAGGTGAATAAGAGAGAACTTACACTGTTGAAGATCTGCAGAGACACTACTCCTTTTCCTTCAGGTTCTTACTGTAGTTGGCTGTGGTAGGTGGACTGGCGTTGAAGAACTGTATTGCCTGGAAGGAGACAGATTACCATTCTTTTCAGTGTGTCCTGCAGCAGGATCAAGTACTTTGATCAAACCTTTCCTGAGAAGCTTCAGTTAGTGACATAGCCCAGCACTCCTTGAAGTCATGCTCCCACTGACTTTCCATAGTTTGCCTACGTCTTTCTAAGAGTTGTGATGTTGAAAACTATATAAGGTACAGTAAGAGATGGAAAAAAGTAATTATCAATTGTTCACATGCAGGTGCTGCCACATGTGCACACACACAACCACGTGCACTGCGTGTGCTTGCCGGTGTATTTCAGTGAGATGTTTTTTCAAAGATCCCACAAAATTTACACTTTTGATTTGTATTCTCTGTTCACTGATACCCTGTGTAATGGTTTACTGCTGGTCCATTTAGTGTTCATATCTATCATGTGCCTTTTCTAAATGTAGCACTTTTGATTTGTCTTTATTGATTTCTGACCATATCTTCCATTTTTCAAAAGCATTTGGAAATCTATCCTTTAAGGTGCTGCTAGTTTCTACCAGCATTCTATTATCTGCTGATTTTAAAAATACTTACTTGGACTCACTAGGGTTGTTTTGAAAATACCAGATAGGAACAGATTAAACAAATGTCTCTGAGGTTACATTTGTAATATATGTGTGTGTATATATATATATATATGCTTTGAGACAGCTATTAAAAATATCTTTTTTAGAAAATTGCTCTCTGATTTCAATAATTTTTGTGTCCAGCTCACAATGATTATGTCTGGACAGTATTTTGTTATATATGGCATTAACAATGCAGAACACATTTAAAATCTCTCTAATCTCAATCTCTTGTATCACATCTACTGTTAACTCCCATCCATGAAGCCAGTTAGCACCCTCTCAGTGAAATAATTCAGATGAGTTTGAAGGGATCAATAATTTTTTCTCTATATTCTTTTATCTTCTTGAAATTTGTTTGTGCAATACTGTGTTCTAGAATCTTTTCAGGTTTCACTGGTAGACTAACTTGAAGGTGGGACTTAGGCCACCTGGGGGGAGACTGGAGAGGGCTTGTTCTAAGTTTGGTTGATTGTTTTTTTTCTTTTCTACTTCTTTTGATTTTCTTTATTCTGATCTTTCAGAAATAATGAGACAACAGATCCTACTCTGTTATGTCTTTCTCCATAATTTTCAGCATGATTTTTCGAGTTCGTTTGGGTTTTTTTTCATTCGTTTTGTTACTTTGTTTCCTCTCCTTGTTTGTAGCAATGGCATGTGTGTCTTGTATCACTGTAGGTCTCATTGATCACTGATGCAGGACATGGATGAAAACTTTTTTTCTAGTGAGAAAAGCTGACAGGATGTGTAGAAGAAATTTTCTTTGCTTTTGCATGTTTTGTAACTTCAGAAAGGCGCAGTTAGGCTCATAGCAGTAAGATTTCAAAGGTTACCATCGGAATATTAAGAATTCATTTGTCACAGCTTATATTCTAGGTGGAATGGCAATAAACAGGCCAGTTCAAAAGGAAATGAGATCTAAAATTTTGCTTCTCTGAAATGTAAAATTAGAGGTGATTGCATAGTAAAATTGTCATTATTCTAGCCTTTTAAACTGCAGGCCATTAAAATGGGTTGGTAGAAGATTGAGGTAGGACAAGGGGGACTTTGTCCTGGATTGTTACATCAAAACATATAAAGGAAATCCTTTTATCCTGAATGACTGTGACTTTGGTATTGGGTAGGATGGCCTATGAGTGGCTTTTTCTTGGAATTTGTGCATGATCACTTAACTCTTCTTGTATATTGCAAGATGGAGAATTTCACCCTAAAATAAAACTGCAAAATTAGGAGCAGTGAAAGCAGGGTGGGTTTTTTTTCAGGTCTGTCATATAAGCTGAGCCCTCTTGCCCACCAACAGAGAATGAGAACAGAAGCCAATATATTTATGCCAATTGATACTGTCTCTTTAAAATTCAATGTTTTATCTTTTACCTTTCAGTTTGCTTTATAGGTCACTTAATTTTTGTTACTTTCCTTTGTTATGAGCTAAGAACAGAATATTGCTGAATATGCTAAAATAGATGTGTATTTTTTAAGGTTGGCATTTAAGCAGACAAAGAATCATGCTTAATGCTGCTGTGATAATAAATAGTACTATAATTGATTGTTGATAGAAACCCTTAAAATACATTTTTATGGTTGAAATGTACTTTAGATAAACAGTGTTCAGTTTGCCTATTAAAATAATTCACTATATACCATGGTTTCTTTGAGTATTAAGGAAGTAGGACTTTTCCAACAACAGTAATTGGTTGACACTGCTTGACCTTAATGCAAAGCTACAGTATTTAATGAACAAACGGAGGGAATAAAGTTTTGATAAATAAGGCAATTTTCATGAAACCTTTAGAAATATGCTTGAAGTCTTTTAGTGTTAGATTGACGGTTTCTCCTTTTGTGAAAAGAATAAGTGAATAATTTAAGGCTATATTTCATGTTTTCAGATCTTCATTCTGTCATATAAATAATAGACTGTGAAATGCAGCAGCTCCTGCATTCACAGATTTAATAGACCTGTACAAGTGAGTATCTTACTTGGCTTCTGGCATCTTAAAATGCTCTTTTGTGTGTATGTATACCTGAGAAGCAATGCAGAATTGTGACTCTCTTCAGTAACCAAATTCCATACTTTAAACGTGGCACATATTCTTTTTTTAAAGGAATTGTTCTTCTTAAAATATTTTCATTACATCTTGATGTCGATGTTAGTATTTTTGGGTTTTAATTCTGTATTATGATGGACAGATGTCAAAAAAACAGCCCATGGCTATTTGAATTTAAAGTCTAATTTAAATTTTGCTTACTTAAAGAGACACTGTGTGAAAAGCATTCAGGTTTGAATCCCTCAGCATAGATCTTTGATATACCATTGAATCTTGCTGAGAAACTAATCAAATGTATTTACTAAAATAGTGAAATATTAAAGTAATTTGTATTGTTTGCTACATGTATTCTTAGTTACTAATTTTTTTTTTAATGGAAACCGTATTGGGGGAGGAAGAACAGACAATAGTAAAATTAGGCTTGTTTCTCTTCTTTGTTCCCATCCCCTTTTCCTCCTCCTGCCCTTTAGTTTAATGTCTGTTGAAAGGAGAGTGAAATAAGAGTTACTGAGAACAAGTGGCAAAGCATTGGGATGTTTTCTTGTTCTCAGTCTTACAAGCGGAACATAGTTGTGTGACTAGTGGACCATAGGAAGCATGAATACTTCTTTGGAAGGTATGTGCTATAGTACCTGTTTTGTTACCTTGAAGAAGTAGCTTCCCTGAACACTTCCATTTATAGGTTAAAGGCAAATTACCTGCATTTTCTTCCTGATACCTACTTCAAACATTGGAGCAATTCTAGTTGTTAGGAACCTTCTACTAGCATATGATGTTGAACTTCTGCTTTCCTCCATCCTGTGTGGGAATGCAGGCGTTTGTGCAAGTAAGGAAATACCTTTATTCATATGTAGAAGACTATTTTCTGTAAATGATGTTCACGAAGTCCGATAGATGGTCTGCATTTGCCATGGTATTGTTTTATGCAGTCCTCATGTAGGTTCCAGAAATGTCTAGTAGGGATCCTTCAAAGTGAGCTGTCTACATGAGGATGCTATCACTTTTGCTAAAATACAGGCAGATTCTTTCTGTTTGTGCTTACTAATAGTTTAGCTCATGTAGGGAAGGTACTTTTTCTTACTTTTCAAGAAAAATAATCTTTTTATCTTTTGTCATGGTAATAAAAATCTTAATGTAATATTCTATTCTGTTTCATAGGTTACTCTGGTAACTTATTAATATCTTAATTTGTTTTTATTTTCTCTTATAGTTTTCTTCATATTCACAGTAAGTCCATCTTTTGATTTCAGCTAGGCCAAATGTTCAAATGGAGATCATACTTTTCCCATTCTCCCTACTCTATCCAACTCATTTGTAACTCAGAAAACATCAGTGCAGGCATAGAGACCATTTTGCAGTCTAACTTGTTGAAAACAACTGTCAAAACTGTATGAATCACGCAAAAATCTTTGTGCTGAGCTGGTGTGAAATACATTGTCTTCACCTCTGTTTTCAGAACTTACATAGAGTAATATTTTCTATTTATTTTGCTACATGAACGTTATTTAAGCCATTATCTGGGAATGTTTCAGTTGTTTCAGTAAGAATTTACAGGATTAGTATGTTAAATACATTGATTTTATTAAACGAACCATTTACATTAAACAAACCCAGTCACCGATTGGGTCCACCTGTGACTGAGTTGGCTTGTGATGCGTGAGCAATGCATTTGTTATTATTCATTGTTGCTTCAGTACAAACAAGACTGTGGTCTCACTGTAGTAAGTCCTCTGCAAATATACAGAGTTTGGGGGGAAATGCAGGAAGGAGGGTATAAAAAGCAGAGGAAGGAAATAGGAATGCAGAACAGCAAGGATGCTTTGCTAGTGGCTAAATGGATACATTTGCTAATGCTGATGGTTTCTTTTAAGTTCTGAAATGGTTAGTGTTCTTTATTTAGTCAGTGTGGCTTTTTTTGCTTAATTTGTTAACACCTATAGAAATTAGAAAGAACAGTAGTTATGACAAATGGACTATGTAATTTGAAAATTGTATTTTGTCACATGTTTTAGTCACAAAACCTAGTTGAAATCAATTGTCCAAACATTCACTTAACATATTAATAAGTAATACAGGAATACTCTAAGCCCTCTTGAATTAGATATATTACATCTTGTTACAAAATTTAATGCCAGGCTTAATAACTCAGAGTATGCACTAGAATAAAAATACATTTATGTGCTAGTATGTTGCAATTAGGATGCTAATCCAAATTACAAAAAAAACCCTAAACCCACTATTCTGTTGGAACTGTTTTATATACTCAAGAGTAGACAATTACCTTTAATTTAATTTCTTAAAAAAGAAATCCTAGTTTTATTTTTTTTTACAAGTGGGTATGTTTTTTGTGGTGTATTTCTAAATATTACAACACTATAATACTACACTGTCAGATTACACTGTAATCTAACAACAGTAGCTGGATTTCAGGAGCGATTTGGGCATTTACCTACAAAATCAGTGTTATTTAGGACTTTTAAAAAAAAAAGTGTCTAGGTGGTTGTGTTCTTAACATTTTCTGGTGAAAACACTATAGAAACAGTAAAGTACCACCTTTTCAAAAGGGGAAGATGGTGTTTCCAATTCAACACTATTAGCTTTGCATATTTGTAATAGGAAAAATTTTTTTTAAATATCATTTTTTCCTGCCATGAATAGACTTTATCTCACAGTAGTTGAAAAACTGCATAAACATGTTTTGAGGAGGCTGTGTTTGAAAAATTTTTTTTGTGATTTACAAGAGTATTTTTGAACAGTTAAGAGAGAGTTAGTAAAAATAGATGGCTGATCAGTTGCTGATATTTCATTTTTTAAATTTCTCTTAGAACCATAACCTTCAACATTTTTGGTGTGTTTATAACCAGCTGTAGTGTGCTGTTGAACCCTATACAATTTTTTGTGGTCTTATTAATAATGAATGAACAACTTCCTAGAAAATATATCTAAAATACCAAATTACTGAAATTTGTAAGATACATGTTTTTAAGACATTCATTCACAAGAGGAGAAATTGAAAATAATGCTGAGAAATAGCTGAGAATCACATGTTGATAAAACTTTCAGGTTGAATGCTGAATAAGTCTTCATAATGCTCAAGTTGTTAGAGTTGTCTCTCTGCCATTATTGTCATCTTAAAAACAAATAAATTGAACCACATGGAATTACTTTACATGTTGTTTCTATCTCTCCTGATACATGATTATATGAAATACAATACTTACTTGACTTGAAAAAGCTTAAGCTAGTTTCAGTCACTTTTGTTTTTGTTGTATTGAAATGTCCAGAAGAAATCCAGTGCCTAGGTCTTGCATCCTTAACTCAAATCCTGTTAGATCAAACAAAAAACTAAATGTATTTTTAGTATTTTTTCTTCAAGTATATTTGTTCTCCATCTGAGGGTCTGTTCCAGAAGTCTGGTACTAGGACTGCCACTCCAGCTTCCTCATTGCTCCTGGTAGCTGGGCCATATCCCAGCGTTATTTGCCTGTTGAATGTGTGGAGAATATCCTTGTAAAGACAACTGTCTCCTTTGTGTTTGAGCACCTGTCACTATGGGAGTTAATTTTTTTTACTTTTTAAAAAAAGCAAACTGAGTTTGCGTCATTTTCATTAATGTCATAGTCACACATTTAACATTTATAAAAATGTTTGTGATGCGTCTCCTGCAGTTGTTCAAAAACTGTTTTCATACCATTTCTGTATCAAAAGAAATCTTACTTTACAAACATAGGTTCTTTTCTCCCCAGTTTGCTGCATTAAATTTTAAAAGACAAGTGGAAATAGTGATTGTAGTATTTGGTTTTAAAACTGATGGATAACTGTACTGCAGTCTGCTTCCCACAGAATGGGTGAAACATAGACAGTGTCAGTGGGAGCTTTTCTTTGCTTTCTCCCATAATATGCCCTAAGTCCCGACCTGAAGGGGCAATTCACTCTCTAATTTAAACCTCTCCTTAACATTAACAACATGGCAGTGTTTAGTAATGATACAGTGTTTACTGTTAAAGACTTGCCAATTTGGCCTTAAATAGCTAGACTGTATTACCTCAATTTGCCATATTCCCTCTGTTTAGTTTGGAATTACCTTGCAAATGTTAAGGTGATAGTATTGAATTGTATAAAGGAATTATAAATTGGAAATCCTAGCAATGTGGATTTAAAGTTCTAATATTGGTCTACAGAAACACACTAGTTCAAGTAGTTAAAGGTCAGTAAACTTTTTTTGGTTTTGTTTTGGTTTGGTTTGTTTTTGGTTTTTGTTTTTACTGACTTCCATTGGTAATTTTATAAGTTATTTTTCCTTCCTATTCTCTGGATAGTTTAAAACTCCTTTCTGAAGTGATTTTTTAAGACGTATATGAGCTTGTATATGTAGTTTCTGTACCTTTTAAGTGTAGTTCATTTTTTCCAGTGTTGCAGTAAAGTACAGAACACTCTGCAGTACATTAAAGAAATAGAGCCTATGCATCAGAACAATTTTCATGCTTCACTCAATTCTTAATGTAAATTAGTAGGAACATTGGTTATCCATTTGAGAAATTGAGTTGGTATAAAAATAAAAATGCACTTATGGTATGTGGTGCTTTGTGTATCATCTTGGGAGTGTTTTGCTGTTTATCTGTCACTTGCATTAGAAAAAGCAGTCACTGGCTGCAGGTGACATTAAAAATTAAAGGTTAACCTCAATTTCTTTACTGACCAGACGTGGGGCAGAAAGTTCTTCTGGATGTGTGCCTGGATTTTGGAACTGTCAAATAGAGTTGAGAAGTAAAGACTGGTGCTTTTTGTGGCTTAGTCTTTTTGTATGTACATGTGTGATTATATGATTTCACTATTTCCAAGTGTTTAGACTGCTTCTTATAGGTTATATCAAGATCATTTTTCATTGCATCCAACTTTGTGAAATTAAAAAATTACATGATAACACTATAGTAAGTAATTATAATGAACTCGTTTTACTGATCTACATAATTTTAGAAATGTCTTTTTATTTTGTTGCTTAGAAAAACTAATTAAAATAGCTTTCTTTCCTATTACTAGAGGATACATGTCTTTCAAAAACCAGTTAAAATTGTTCTTGAAAATTGCCTTAGCAGCTTTTGAATATTCCGGTCAACTCAATGTACATTTAATGTAAGATAAGCTTTATATACTCGTGAACAAACCTGGGAGATCTTTCTTTAAGTTTTTGACAAACTTGGCTTCTCCCTAATAGTGCCTTCAAGGTGAGCCAAGTTCAGTAGCGTGAGCTTCCCTCATCTATCACTCCAAATTTTGGAGGCAGAATTCAGACTAGTGAAGAAGGCTTCAGGCAGCAGGGGGTTTCCCTGTAACCTGCCAGATATCTTTCCTTTGTTAAAGAGGTATTGTGCTTGTTCCATGGTAGACCAGACTACAGGCAAGTCTTGATATTTGGAAGCTCTGGCTGCTGCCCTTGCCTTCCATTTCAGCTCTTGATTTTCTTAGCCATGCAGTAAGGTAGTATGCATACAGTGAGTAGATCTGGAGCCTCTTGTTGGCTAATGAGGGAAAATGAGAAGGGAAGAAAGAAAAATGAAATTGTCTGCTCTGTCTTCATGATTAAAATAGACTGCCAAAATGGATCTCTTTTTTCTTGCCTCATCCTCCATTTACCAAACAGTGAATCTCTTCTGTCCATGGCCATTTTCCCTCTTACAGCTCTTCATAGGAAAACAAGAAAATAGAAATTTCATTAAAGAAAGCAATGCATATTGCTAATTTAGAAAAGAATACTGCAATTGACGTATTTGAGGAACTCCAGTATTTCAGATGTGTATAATCTTATTAAAATTATATATCTACGTGCTTGCTTTATACTAAGCTTGGCACAGTTGTTTCAGGACTGGTATACTGTAGATTGTTCTGACTACAAATTAAATCATGTTAAGAATTCTTTGGTGGGAAAGTGATAATGCTTATTTAGTGCACCTTACTTCTTATTCCTAATTTGTTAAACCTATATTTAAGACAGATAATTTCTCTGAAGACAAAATATTTTTAAATGCCAGTTATTTATTTTCCTGTAGTTCCATCTGCTTGAACTTTTTCCAGTGTTCTCTGAGATTGTTCTCACTTAATACTTCTTGGTTTCTTGTGTTTCAGATATTTTTATGTTGACATAATACTGAAACTGGTCAAACAAGTTTCACTATTGAAGTAATTTATAATGAAACTGAAATACTATAGATTTAAACATAGCTTAAACATAGTTCCTTTGACTTAGGGAATAGTTAAATCCCATCTAATAGTTGATAATTGTTGGCTTGCAGCCTGGTTCTAAAGTCTTTGTTTTATAAACTGGGTTATGAAGCATCAAGAAAACTGAATGTCAGGGTTTTTCCAGATGAAATATCTCAGGTAATTAAATACTTCAGGAAGTGCTTATAATTTGAAATGCAGTGCTTTCTAAGAAGAAATCTTTAAGTGATTTTATGTATTGTCTTACAGGCTCTAGAATATGTAGCATGTTATAATTTGTCAGTTAATTTAAATTAAGTAAACTTCTGTATCAGTCTAAAAAGCACTGGTGATTTGCAACTATATTACAGATGGCATCTTTTCTTAAATACTACAATAATCTGTGTTTTGTGGAGCAAGTGAATTACCCATTTGTTACACTGTTACACAGCTCGTAGAGGTCATCACACATCTGTATGAGCAGAACATTTAAGTATTTAAAAGACCCAACACCAGCATTCATTGCAGTGTTTCTGTTGTTGCTGTTCCTACAGGGTTGGAGGTCCACTCGCTTGTGTTTAATTTATGGCTGTATTGCAGAGATGGGCTCGAAAAAGAGAGATATGCATATGATAAGGACGTAGATGTAGCAAAACCTGCAGGACCTGCAGTTTCAAAGGGTGGAAGAACAGGTCCGGGATCAAGAGTTATTTTGCAAAGCACTAAAATCAGGTTATATCAGTTCCCCTTGAGGGTACAGAATACCAAGTCAGGACTAGTCATTCCCATAGCTTTATTTTCAGTAGCTGTCAGATTCTCCTGGTGAGGACTAGTGGTACTGTGTGTTATTAGCCCATTGTCTTCAGACATCCTTTTTGTGTTTCCTCTTTGTACCATGTACTTTATGTAGCTGACAAATTTGGTACTGCTTTACATCGTTGTTAGTTCAAGTTGCCTCTGGCAGTGGTCTTTGTGCGCTTCATCTGCCTTGCCCTTGCCTCTGGCCCTGGCATGTTGCCCCATTTCCCTCCTGAGCCTTCTTTTGGGCAACATGACTCTGAAGCCTGAGCTGGCCATGGACAGAGCCCGGCTGATTCTGGCAGAGCTTTTTCATTGTACTTGGTGCCTGCTTTATAGTTCATTTTCATTTTAACCATGAAACCACCCTTGCTAGTACAAAGGAAGAGCTGACTTCCACCTTGCAATACTTCAAAGTGGGCTCTATAACAAAGATGGAGAGAAACTTTTTACCAGGGCCTTCTTTAGGCCTCTGAAAGTAAAGGATGGTACATTTAGATGAAATCTAAGCAGGAAATTCTTTACAATCAGGGCATTGAGACACGGAAATGGGTTGCCCAGAGAAATTGCAGATGCCCTTCCTTGGAAGTGTTTGGGGCCAGGTTGGATAGGACTTCGAGCAACGTGATCTAGTAGATGTCCACCTCTCTGCCCATGACAAGGGGCTGATCTAGGTGTTCTTTAGACATGCTTTCTCACCCAAGCCAGTCTGTGATTCTACTTGAGGATAGCAGCTTCTTTCCTCTGTTTTACCTGATTAGTATTATGTATGTCTCTCACAAAGTTTTATTATACAATGTTTCCTCTGCATTTCGTTGACCTTCAAACTTTTTCAGAGACATTGCAGTAGTTACAATTTGTGTTGGTTGAACCTAGTCAAAAGACTTTAATTCGTGCTTTGGTTTGGTTTTGTTTTCAGTAAGAGATAACTGCTACCTCAAATGATCATAAATGCTAATCAGAATTTGTTAAAAAGGATTTATTAAAATTGTTCTTTAAGGATTAAAAGTGGCAGCCTTAAGCATATCTGCATGAAGAAAACGATGGAGGGGAGAAGCAGTTGGGTTGCCAGCAGTGTATATAGTTAAAAACAAGATTGTAATGATGTTTTGATGTATTTGAAGTGATCCTCCTACCATAGATGTGACAATCACAGACAGTTGTCTCTGATGTGTTTAGAGCTGTGATAATGTTCCAGTAAAGTTTTAAGGACAAAAAAAAAATTCTAAAATATTGGCTCTAATTTTTCTTGAAGGGAAGGATGCTATTTCATGGCTATCCTTGGCTCTCTTTCTTTCCCTCTCCTCCTCCTGAAGAAATTCTGTGGGACTTACAGAGAACTTTGCTTTCAGGACAAATTCTAAAGGAAGTTCACAGAATTTTAGTGGGTTTTGCTCTTAAGTTATATGGATTTAAATGTCTAAACATGTGCTGAATGATACTGACAGGTACCAGTGTAGATGCCAGCTATGTGCAGTTGGAGTCCAGTACTAGGGACTGATCTGCAATGCAAGCAGCAGCATTTCTCAGTTGTTGTGACTGGCCAGCATTTGTAATTTGATGGAAAGCAGATGAGTAAAGCCAAATTAAAGTGACAGTGATGACCAACTGCCTAGTAATTTAAGACCCTCCACACATTGCTTAGTGCTATTTATTCAATAAACGCCTATAGTAAATATAGAACTTTATGCATTTCTTTAAGGTGATAGAAGCCATGCTGGCCAGAAGTTATTGTATATTTCCAGCACTCTGTCATATTTGAATAAATTAATGTGGAACTTATATAAAACTCAGAACTTTCTGAGCAGCTTCATGTGGTTTTGTTCAAGCTTTCATTGCATGATGTACATTACATAACTTCATATTAAACACTTTCTTTGGAGCATAATTTCCACAGATTTGTAATTTTTAAATAATTAAAATCTTGCCTCCACTTTTTACAGTAGTTTTCTCCATATTATGTATCTGATCCTGTAAGATCTTTTCTCATAAGCATTAATGTAGGAAGAGTTGATTCTGGTATGAGTGGTTCAACTAGATTTACAAAAAGTTGAATGTTGTTTTATCTTTTTTGTTAAGGAGCATGCATGCCTTAGGGTTATAGAAAAGGTTACCTGTATCTTGAAACTTGCAATATTTATCATCTTTTGCAAGGGAATTGTAGATCAGGTGCAAGAATTTCTCTATATTATAAATGTTCTAAACTTGTTTTGGCATATTAATCTAGATTTTAATAAAAAATCCAGAAGTGTACTTTTTAGTGGGATCCAAATTGGATCTGAGGAAAAAAATCATTATTCTCTGTCATTTGGCAGAGAGGAGTAAGGGATAGAAAAGGAAGAAAATGCTCTTCTTTTTAAGTGAATGTATTCTTCCCATAAAATGTACCAACAAAAAGTAGATCCAGACACTCTTGCTTGGAGACACTCATACCATCTGACAGGAAAGTGATTTTAATTAAGTTGAAATCCAGAAGCAACAGTATTTCTTCCTGAGTAAGTGGTTGGGAGACCTTAATTACACATTGGTCTTGAAAGCGCAGATTGCACTTAGTTTCTTTTTGGTCTTTTAGACTCAGACTTTGGAAAGTATTTAACTTACAGGAAGTAGCGGAATTCCTGAATTGACAGGCTGTTACTGAGTTTTCTCAGTGTTAATATAGCTACTTGAAAAGAATAGGAATTTAGTGGAATGTTTTGGGGTTGGGTGTTTTTGTTTTGGTTTGGTTTTTATAACAGAAAAGTCATCCAATACCTTCAGCTGGATTTTGGCATCAAAATTTTAAAAAGCATTTGCTGTGTAAAAAGTTTTGACAAAAGCAGAGGAAATGGCTAAGTGTTTAAGTTGCCAGTCAGTGTCTAATGTCTAATCATATGTCTAATCATGATTTAGTGCTTCAGCTGAGAATATTTTATAGTGTGAAACTTTGCTCTAGGTGACTAGCGACCAGTTAGAGGAATAGTGAGTGACTAATTTTATATCTAGATTCACTTCACTTATTAAATGGACTTTTATGAATTAAATGTAAATGTTGAATGGAATTGTGGTTACTTCTGTACGTGAAAACTATGGTTATGAAACCTGCATGGTTTAGCATTTTAGGGAGAAACAATCATGGCTTTTTGCCACTAAACTTTAATGTTTAGTTTTTAGCAAAGACAGATTTAAATATTAAAATATTTCCATACAAAATATTTTTCTTATTCCAAAAGACACTGTATTAAATATCATGAAAAGGATGGACTATTTCATGTAAAAAAGGAAGTTACTCATTCATGACATTTTTGCTCTACACAGGGATCTTATGCCGTGTGCTCCTAGATTCTTTGAAAAGAAAATTTGGCTAATGCAGTTTTCTTAATTTTTCTGACACTACTTTTCAGATGTAATTCCTCTCTTGAATATATCATTAGTGGGCAATGCAGGAACTTGAAATACAGAAGATTTCATATGCAAGCTTTTTTGCAGAATTGTAGTAAAAGCTGCATATAAGACTTTGCCAGTATTTAAATAGCCTGTGGCATCTTGTTTCTTTTGACCATTTTAAGTTTTATAATTAATATTGAGGTTTCGGTATTTTCTCTGTGGCAAGTACTAGGGAGTGGTATCAGACTGATTTCTCTGTTTCCTGTACAAACAAGCTCTGAGTTTGGGAAGGTCTTCTCAACTTCCTTCAAGGTTTTGCTGTTAAAAGTCCCAAAAAATAACTTTGCCTTTTCACAGTATTTGTAGGGTGCTAGGAGGAAGGGTTTCTTGTTTGGTAGCCACAATTTGGTCTGCTATAGCAGTGATACTGACTTCCCTTTTGCCAGACATTCAGCAGAAGTTTAGGAAATTTAGTACTTTATTCAGAAAAATAAATTGGTTCAAGTCACTGGGAAAAGGGAAGTGATATTAAATGGAAGAGACTGATGGTGTGGGCCGTTGTCTGAGTCCATACTTCCTCCACTTGTCAAACTGGAACAGAATCTTGAAGTCCTTTTAGATTCATTATTATTACAAGGCACAAAGCTAAGAGAGATGAGAAAATTCACTGTTCTTTAAAATATATCTCTTTGAATATATACACAGTCCATGCATTTCAAGTTGTGTCTTCTAATGATTACATGTTGAATAACTTGAAAAACAACATGTATAACCCGCAATTTCATTGTACACAGAACTGATCTGACTCGTCTTACGTGCCCAATTTTACTTCCTTAAGATGTGTGATATTTTTTCATTCTCACAGTGCTTCTCAGGTATCAAGGAATCACCTCCTTAAAAATAACATATGTATCTGAGACTGTGGTAGTTTGAGAGCTGTTTCATTACATATGTTTGCATTTGCGGTCTGAAAATGTCACACTAAGCTCTTACCAAAACACACAAAAAATTTACCTCATTTAAAAATATGTCAGAATATTTGGACCAATTTGATTTGCCAGTTTTTCGTTGTGGAAGCATAGATTTTTTGAGTCAGAGTTGGATGTTATAAAATTAAAGGAAATACTTAGCTGACCATCACAGAAAAATCATGATAGTGTGTGCGTAGAAATACACAGTTTTTGTGTGTTTGTGTGTGTGTGTGTATGTCTCACAAGAGGTTTGAGAGATGAATGTTCTTCTTAACTGAAAAGTTCTTTTTCCACTCCAAGGATATTTAAAAATCATTCTATCCATTTGGTGGAGCAATAGCTTAGTTAATGAAATTTGATATTTTGATAGTTTTTCATTCTTGTGTAACATCTGTAAACATGGTCCCAAACCTTACATGCAGTTCTATGCAATTAACATAGTGTTTCCATGGTGTTTTGTCAATGAATAGAAAAAATACTATTTATACAGATGGGGGAAAAAAAAATTAGTTTTCCTAGGCAATATAGTTGTTAGATTTTCATGGGGTTAAAATACAAGCCGTCAATGCAAAATCTGGTTTTGTTGTTACCTGCTTAAAAACTGCTGTAGGTTTTACACACTCCAAATGAGCAGTGAGGTGTAGTCCAGCCCCCTGTCTGTACAGGGGTAAGATCAGTTAAGAAAAAAAGCATTTTTTTTCCTTTTACAGACCTGTACCTCTCTGATCACAGCACTTAGTTTCTTTATTTTCATTAGTTTTTCTCTCCATGTAATGTACACAGAAAGTTAATGATGAAAGAGTTGTATTCATTGAAACTGAAAATTGTAGTATTTGCAAATATAAAATTATAATTTACATACATTTTATAGTCAAGAACATTATGAATGTAAATACGCCTTCATCTATTCTCAGTCTTATAATACCATTCGTTGTCCAGTGGGAGATGAAGAGTGATGTTGAGACTGCCGTTTAACCTATTATAGCAGCCTAAAGAAATTAAATAGCCTTCATGTAAATACGAGGTGGGAAAAGAGTATTCATCTCCATTAAGTGACATAGGAAAACATGGTAAGAATAACAGGCGGGTGGGTATGTGTTAAGCGCTGAAGTCCCTAAATCTGGACGCTAATTATAACCGCAAGGACAATTGCCTCCCACGTACTTAAACTGTAATTTCAGTATGTGTTTTCAGAACAAAAATATGCTTCACAGTTCTTTAGGCACCAAATATGGATTTTCTCTTGCATTCTTCATCTGATACATGATTCATTTTCCCCTGCTATTAAATAAGGGGTTTATACTAAAAAGCTGAATTCATTATGTTCTCTTTGGTACAATTAGATCTTTAGACCTTGTATTCTACTAGATCTCATAACTATGCTGAGGAAGTCCTACCCATTTTATAATGCCTTAAGCAAATGTTGCACCCTTATATTCAAATTATTTGGAGCAGTTGTTTCAGTTTCATATTAATGTTACACATACCTGTGGATGACCAGTACCTACTTAACCTGTTGCACCACATAAGTCACTCTTACTTTGTTTCTTGATGGTGTATTCTTATAAAGATAGATAATATACTTGCATCCTTTCCTAAAATTATTTTTATGTTACATTAGATAAAGTAATTTTTATATTGAGTAATTGCATTTAAGTATGACCTATGGAATCATAAATGAGAACAGAGATGTTGTATAAAACTGTCTTTTAAAGTTAGTTGAGTATTGCAGTTTCTTTAATATTAAACTGTTTTCAGTGCAGGAGGGATCATTTTGATTGTTTAGCCATTCCATCTTTGATATAAATCAAGGTAAAGTATTGATCTTTTAAAAAAAATCCAAATCGTTACTTCACCTTTACCTTGATATTTAAGATACAAAAAGAGATACATTATGTTGCTGCCTAACCTGATGTAATAATTAAGACATCGCATTTCTAGACTGCATTTGTCTGATGTTTCTCAGTAATTCTGTCTACTATCCTTTTCTATGCTTGATTAGATAGTTATTGGCTATTACACCTTCTCCACATGTACTAAGCTGTAGATCTCAATCAAGTCACCTCTAATCTTACTATAAATAAACTAAATATACTGATCTTTTATCCATCTCTCTCACACACACAATAAAAAGGCTTTCTTGACTGTAATTCTTGTAACTCCTTTTTTGGCCCTTTTAATTTCAACTTCCTTTTAAATTAAAGATACCATACCTGGTTATAGCATTCCAGTGATGCCATATGTGCAGATAATTTCAGGTCCTTAGTACTACCATATATTTCCCTGTAATGCACCCAGGGATTGTTTTTAGCTTCTTAGCTACAGCAACATAGTAAGAGTAAAAAAAGCATTTGGTTATTTACAATGACTTGTAAGTTCTGTAGGGATTCACTGCTTTCTAGGATGTAATCCTCCATTTTATGTGGCCTTTCTTGTGGGTTCTTAATGTTCTTAAGGTAAATAAATTAAAATAATGTAATTTCTACTCTGAGGTTTACTTAATTTATGCAGCTTATTGGAAGGATTTTTACTTATTTTTGTCATCACTGAGCTTCAGCTTTTTACATAACAGTGAAGAATCAGTCATCAGGTTTTATGTGTATTTTGTGTGATAGATATTGTTAAAAAGACAATAAAGGGAACTTCACAAAGCATTAGAGCATTAATACAGCACAAAAAAGGCTTATAATGTGTTTGGCTTCTGCTGATACCTGATGATACGGCAAAAAAGCACTCTTCTACAGGGCTGCTTTTAAGATACAAGGGAGCCAAAAGAATTGTTAAGAATAATAGATAGCATATCTTGGATTATTTTTTTTAGATTTTTTTTTAGGAGCAGAAGCACAAAAATCCTGTCTTGATCTTTCTTTTAGGTATGCTGCTTATTTAGCTTTTAGTAACTTGTAATTTAAGATCACAGTTATTAGGTGTATTTCTGCATTTTATATATCGCTCCCAGATGCTACAGTATTAGTTTTTATCACTGCATATTTTATGAAATGTCAGCCTTCTGTTGGCTGTTCATGCAGCATTGTTAGTGATCAAAGCCACAACATGAAGGAGAGGAATCTAAACAGTTGGCTTATCTTTGTCCTTCATTGTGACACAATACCATAAAATTACTTTACTATATAAAAGGCAGGCAAAGCTTCGTGAAGCACACTCTGAAAAGGTGAACTTTTTGTTATGCTCAACAAAATAGATAAACTCTTCTGGGTGATATTTTCTGCAAGGAAAGTAAAGTTAGCAATGATATCCTCGGAAAAAGTTTTAATCTTTCCCTGCCTTTTTAAAGCACAGTTATATGTGTGTGTGTGTGTGTGTGTGTGTGTATTGTAATGCTATTATAAATCTATCCTTTAAAACCTTTTGAAATGGAAGAAGTGTGTCCTTTGGAGTAATCTGTATGAGGTGTTGTGGAACTTCTTTGGGGTACAATTAATCAAGACATGTTCTATCACTTGAAGAGGGATAATTGGGAAGATAATAGTCTTTACGTTATGAAAATTGCTGTTGATTATTAAGTATATTTGGCTTTCATTTTGGTTTTTCACACGGGAGATTATTTTGAGTTTATCCAAATTTTTGTTTAAAAATATCAAAATATCGGTCAGCCTTAATTTTTCTGCTTGCCTAAGTGAGTTGTGTATCAGAACTGAAATAATAAAGTAAGAAAAACTCTACAAGCTCTGGAGATATTCTAGGAATAAAAATCTTGAATGATTTTGATCAGCTGTTGTGTATGCCCTGCACAGCAGTTGGTTCAATCAATTTTATGTTTTGGGATGGTTTTATTAAAACGAGCTGCTGCTTTCAGTAAATCATTCTAAAGATGCTAGCTTTCTATATGCTTTTTGGAGGCCTGCAGCTTACAAAGGCAGTCCCTTAATATACACAGACTTAACTTGGCTCCTCAAGAGGCTGGGCTGAATTAGTAACCCCTGTACCATGTGGAGTATTTATCAAGATGGGACAGAACACAAAAAAGGAAATAGAGTCTCCTAATATGATAGTGGTACAGGAAGTAAAAGAGCAAAAGTATTTCTCGCGTATTGTGGGGTCCTATGACAGGCACATCAGTCAAGAAGGCTCTTGACAGTATCTCTTAAAAAAGATGATGATGCACACTACCTGATTGCATGTGTTTGTGTTTGTCTTTCCAACTGCTGCTAGTCAGTAACTTGTATGCATGTATTCTCTCACAGTATGTGATCATATTTTGATAAATGTTTCAGAGGTTTTGAACAAACCAACAGTGATATTTTCTTCATGGTGTTGTGATCAAGATAGCCACAGTGCTCCATTTTAACCTGGCTTTATGGATGAGGTGGTCATTTCAACCATTTTTCCTTAAAAGCTGGCACAGGAAGAGACCATTCCCATGTACATTCAAAGGTTTTATTACTTCTTTCTTGATGTGCTTCAAAAATGCAGCAGGTAGAAAACAAACCGTTGTCAAGTGAATTACAGTTGAAGGTGTTTAGGATATTAGAAGCATTAATGAATTAATGCTTTCAATTAATTAATTTTGAAAAGTGCAATTTAGGAAAACAAAAAGTGGTAGGTAGTTAATCTATCAGGTATCTGACATTAGTGTGCTCAGTGCAGGTCATCCTTCCTGTATGAATATGGAATCACACAGAGTCTGCATAACTTTCTACCAGCATCAAGTTTATGATCCTTCTCCTGCCCCTCACAACTGAAAGGGCTGAACGTTCAAAGCTACAGTCCTATCCCCCATCTTTCTAGATAAGGCGTGATTGTAATGTGTTTCCCTTCTCATTTATTGAAGAAGTAGGTTCTCCTACTCTATGTTTTCATCCGTTGTTCACATGAGTAGGTGAATTTTACATGTCTTATTCTGGTTTGCTGATGAAGGCAGAAAATCTCCAATGTGACTTGGCAGTGATGAAGGATTTAGAGTCACCAGAAAAATTGTGATGCTTATAGCAATTTTAGTGTCCACGGCAGGAAGAGGTGTGCTTCTAGGAGAGAATGATGTACAAGGGTGTATAAGCAGTCCATTATGTGTGTCTGGGAATCAGAAGGCCGGATATGTTGGCACTTCTTGCAAGTCCAGAAGTTCAGGTGACCATGGAGAGAAAACAGAAGGCAATAAAGACAGTCTTTAAAGAGAGTGATTTTCCTCTACTGATCTTAATACCTTTAGTAGGTGTTTTAAACTACTGTAGTTGAAAGGTAAACATTTTGTTCAGGGCTCCTTTTTATTTTTACATCGAAGACTGCTTCAAACATGTGATAAGAAGATGCTAATGCCACTTTAAGAGCTAGAAACATGCAAACCTTATTCAAGCAGGTTCTCTTATCTTTACACTGGTGAATCTCTTTGATTGCCTGGCCAAGAAGTCATGCATTAAATGCACAGGTTTTACGTATCCACTTGCAAACTTAATATACCCCAATTGCAGTGACCAAAATTCGAGTCAAGCTTTGATGAAGCATAATATGTAGTGGTACTTCTTTCTGTAATTGGTGCTTTGTGGTCCACAGTTTCATGAAGAGGTAGTGAATAGATGGGATGATAGCTCTTTGTTAGTATACTGGATATAATCAAGGTAGCTTAGCACGTTTTAACCTGATATTCTTGAATCTTGATATGCACTCACACAGCTGATATGCTTTGGAAACTTAATTTCACTTTACAGATGTTTTGTATGTGTATATGCGCAAAATATTTTGTAGATTGAACCCATAATTTTTGAGCATATATGTGAGCTCATTTCCATAGAAAAAACTTTCATGACTGTTTTGATCACCTTTCCCAGCTAGCTCCATAGGCAGTCTTCACTAGGTAAATGAATACAGTGGTTTGTTGAGCATTTGTCAATGCTAATACCAGCAAAACCAAAGGTTTTTCAGCCTTTTTTTAATGCAGTTATCCTCTAACCTGAGGGTTATAAATGTAACTGACAGAGAAAATTGAGCAAAATTGATAGTCAGAAATTTCTTAATAAGATACAAATTGTTGCTTTGGATTTGATTCCCGGTCAATGAAAATTGTGTTTCTGAAATGTAGCTCTATTTATGCAAGGGTTGTCACAGTGCTTGTACCTATGGGGTGTAGTAGTCAGATTGCTGTTCTGCATTGCAGAGAGCTCAGTGAGGCTGACAAGTTCTTAAAAACAAAGCTACGTACAAGAGATTCTGCAGCTATATATTTAAGGACTTCACGTTGACCCCATCCTCTCTTATTAGCAATGCATTTTTTGGATGCGTTTTGCATTTCCGTTTTTTTGTGTGCTTATGTCCCTGGCCTGCCAGAATTGGCAAAGGGAAAAGTCAGCAGGTTTCTAGGAAGCTGTCTTCAGTACACCTTTTTAGTTAATATGCAGATTAATATTAATGATAAGTACAATAGGAACTGTGAGTGTTGGGTCACCTGAAAGAATTAAGATGCATTCATGGTAACAGTTGAGTAACTCAGATATTTTCAAAGCTAATGAAGTTTTAGTTCAGAATTTCCTGTTAAAATCTAAAGACCAAGTCAAGCCTTTCACCAAAGTGACAGGGGCAGGATTGGAAAGGGAGGACAAGGTCTTTGGCATTGGTGAAGAAGCTATTCACTAAAGAAGCAATCTGACTAGCCAAATAAGGAATTTCCAGCAAGGGTATGCTTTCTAACTGGGGCAAGATTGTGAGAATTAATGTTGGATTTTGATGCATTAATTAATCCCAGTTTACACTTCCTACAAATCTACATTTGTAAATATTCAAGCTGATAAAAATTTTTTGTGTTAAAAAAATGCAAAGGTAAAGGAAGATCCTTAGAAAGCTCAAAAGAGCTGAAGAGTGCTTCAGTTTGGACGATATCAACAGAATGCTGAGGAAATATGAGCGTTGCAGAGATTTTGGCTGTATTAAATGTCCTACTTTGCTCACAGAATGTATGCTGCTAAGCTCTTCCATGTGAATACTGGCAAAGACCCAGGTTTCAGTTTCATTGAAGTCTACCCTATGTGTAATAACTGTAGTCAAGAGATTGCAGTATTGATATATTTATCAGGTGCACTTTGTTTAGTTGTGATATTAAAACATGTCAAATTGCTATTCAGGTATGAATGGAGAGTTCATATTCCTAATTTTTATTGTACTGTGAGAGGATTACAATTTCACCTGTAGGTTGGTTATTGTGTAAGAGTGCTCAAAAGAAATTTAACATGTCCAACTTCTGATTTGGGAACAAAAAGACTGATTGTTCCCTTTCATAGCAATTGAGAAGGTTACTGTTTTAAAATATGTGTGTGTCTGAGGTTGCAAAGGGGTTAATGAGAAGAAAGATAAATGCCTCCTGCGTTTAACTGCAGTGCCATTCCCGTCAGTTCAAGAACAAGTTGCTTAAAAGTGGGAGGTGCAGCACTTCCCTGGGCTTCTTCTTGGATCACCTGCCAGACAGTGCTGTGGCTGTCTTCCTAACTTTTCATCTCATGAAACCTGAAGAGAGAAGGTGCTGAGATAAGATAGTTAAAGCTAATGGTGATAGGCAGTGATCATGTCTTCTTCTTACTGGTGAGTTGGCAAACAAGGAATATGTCTCTCTCTTCATAGTGGCTAAAGAGGGATGAGCTCCAGAATGCCTGAAGTTCAGGCATGAGAGACTGTCAGACCCAGGAGGACAAAAATGGGTGGGTTTAGGCTTGAACAGGATGGCCATGCTGTCTGTAGGGATGAGTAGACTTCTGCCGTGAACAGCAAAGATCTTCCCTTCCCGCCTCTTTTTGTGTTTTGAAGTGCATTAGGGCTTTTAACTTCACACAAATGTAGATGATATACAGCTAACAATGTTTATGTAGAGTATATACAGAAAAGATGGTGTGTGCTTTTATTGCTCTTCATTTTAGATTTTTGGCAAGATGGGAGGAGGAAGATGGACTAAAACATATTCACAGTTCTAAGGCCTGCTAAGGAGGAGCTCGACTGTGCTAAACATACACTTTTTTCCACTTAGTCCTGTAAATGTAATGGGATAAATTATTTCCACTCCTCTGAATTTATTGTCTTCTCAAGGTTTTAGTTTTGAACTTTAACAATTTGATATTATGTGAACAGCACAATGTAATAGCAGCATTTGCTGTGTTTTTAAATCTGTTTCTGATATAGTTAATTTTCAGTGCTTTGTACCATTTAGTGTCAAGTAAATATTTTAAGTATTGACAATGAGAAATGAAAAAAAAACCCCATAGCTGTGGCATCTTACATCACTAAACTTTGATTTGCACAGGCTCAGAGTTTTACTCCCTGCTTTTTTGTATAAGCTGACAGTAGAAATGCTGAAAGCTTAGAGGCTAAACTCTTGACATATTGTGGGCAGGGGTGGGGGGGTCAGTGACATTCTGCTTTTGATTCATGAGTAGAAGACTAGATATTTTTGGGAAGTCCCTTTATTTTTATATTGTAAGCCATTGTAGCCCATTTGTTGATTATTTTCTTAGTGTATTTTCTTCTTTTAGGTAGTCTGAAGTATTTTCTTTACTGTGCACCCTCTATTCCTCCAAACAAATTTAATGCTTCATCTATACTGAGCACCCCACAGGAACACGTGACTTAAGAAAGGGAAAAAATCAGCAGAAAAAATAGGTAGTCTGAGCATTTATGCGTTAAATATGCATGTTAATTGGAAAAAATTAGAAAAAATATGAAAACAGATGTTACATAAATTATTTCAGTCTCAGGATAGTAGTAACTTACACACTGACAATAACTTTTTATCCATGCATGGATATGTGTATGTCCATATCTGGAACATTTATGCAACTGCTACATGGATAGCCCTAGAAAAATAACTTCTTAGATAGGCCTTCTGAATATCACCTGTCTCTGTGGGTGTTTCTCTCCTCTGTTGTACCGTCCATTGAGCTCCTAAAAGAAGGTTCCTCAAAAAGGCTCTGCCGACAGAATCGGTCATATCGTAAGACTCATGGGGAGTATTTCAGGTGACTAGCATTACATATATGCAAAACATTTTTCTCTGCATGTTGATATTGTATTAGGCAGCAGAAAATTTAAAATGTTAAGTCCTTTATGTTCTCACAGACCCCGTTCTTTACTCTGATCTCTTTATTTCTCTTAGCTCCTCTGCAGTTGAAAAAAAAAATTCCTAAGGCTTTCTAGTAGAAGGTACTCCAGCAGAGACAACTAAAATGTTGAGAATGTGTTAACAGAAGAGAGAATTTTGTAAGTGGATATTCATGCTAGAATTCATCTGCTCTTAGTGGAGTCATTTTGTCATTTTATAAAGAAGACACTTCTGACTGACAACCAATTTTCTGAATATAAATTCTGATATAATTTGAATAATTACATAATTTCTGTCCACGTTAAAAAAACAGACATATGTGCAGTTCGTTTTCTAATTATCACCACCAGAGACTGAAAAGTTAACTTCTCAGAAAATGAAGGCAATATAACACGAAGTAAGGGGAAATGTTGAAAATTAAAGACCTGTAGCCTTCTGTACATTTTCATATAATTATTTCAGTATAACATTCTACTTTTCTAGTTTGATAGCTTTCATATTCTTTGAAACCTTCTATGTTTCTGGTGTGTAAATTTAATA
>VWZW01013750.1:885454-901731 GCA_013397115.1 Edolisoma coerulescens | reverse complement strand
TTTTGTTAAAATCCAGCATATGCTGTAGGAAGGTAAAAGGCTGCAAGATGTAGACAATGAATTGTGGAAGAAGATTCTAGCAGATTGGATTGTTAGTATTGAAGACTTTTTAAAACAGTGTTCAGGGTACGCAATTGCTATTCTAGCAGATGCATTATGCTAGTAAATGTATGAGAATGTGGTACTGTAAGAAAATGAATTACAGAAAACTATTAAGAAATCTTATTTATGTCTTGAAGAGGAAATATATTACCATAAATCGTACTTTATACCAATGAATTGTGTTGCCTGCGCAGAATTATTTAAACAAGAAAAAAAATCAGTGATGTGTTAATCCTTCACTGCACATGTATTCATTCACATTGGAAGAGTCAGATCTCATGGGGACAAAAGGAAATTGTATAAAAAGGAGTAAAATGGTTCCAGCTGTGTATCTTAAATTTTCAGGAAAAAAACTACTTTGGAAACTTCAATATTCGGTCTCAAACTAGTAGTAGTGATGACTTCGAAGCCTGTTTGAGCCACCATTTTTCTCTGAGATATTGTTGCATTTTCTTTGCTAGACTTACATATTTTCATGAGCAGGCAGCACATACTGATGATTCTTTTCCCCGGAAGATATTTCCTTTATTGTTACTTTATAATGGAATAAGAGTAACCTTAACCCCTGAGCCCACACCTGTTAGAATACCTCCATGCCATTTCTGCCCTGGTCATTTTAAGGAAGTAACTCAGTTGTGCACTTGCATGGATTCTGGATTTGGTGGAAATGTCCAGGTTTTTCTCCACAGTCAGCTGAAAGTAAAAACCTATGGTCATTGTACTCTGATGCTCTTACTGTTGCCAACATTAATAAAATAATAATGGCAAAATTGTAATTCCAGCTCAAAATAGTAACCATCTGTTAGTTTGGTGATGTTAGGAAGGAGCAATACATCTGCATTCAACCGTTCTTGTAGCTGGATGTAGGGTGGATATATGCAACTCAAGTGCATTTCCACAAGTATTATGAACCCCTATGATTTTGTTTCAGTAAAATATATATGGCTACTAAAATTTTATTTGCCCATAGATATAATGAAACTCCTTTCCTGCCAGTAAGCAGTGGTTCATTCATGTAGCATTCTCTGTTATTCCTTGGCCTAGTGACCTTCTTTCCAGATTCTGAAAGAAATTAGGAGAGAGCAGCTGCTTTGCTTTTGAAAACCACAGCCTAACACAATCAGAACCAGACTTTCCAAGAATCTCTGCTACTATTTAGGCATCAACGGATAACAATAAAAAAGAATTAGGAAAAGTTTGTGAAAGAAATGATGACATCACTTTGTTTATAAGTTAAATACTGTGTATTAACCCTGTGGGCCCTAGAAGTGCCATTTGTTTTGGTCTGTCTTCATTACTGTCCAGATACAGTTAGGTTTGGATATTCTTGTTCTGCTGTAGCCAGCTAGTTCTGTGGATCTGTGGCAAAACATGTGGATCATTAATGATGTTAAAGTTTGCATTCAGCCTCCTCTGCATCATTACTCTTCTGTTTAGGATTCTGTAAGATAAAGACAAAGATAAGGATGAAATGTGAGACCTGTAGATGGAAATGATAAAGCCTTCTGAGTCAAATGATAAGAGAAATAATGCTCTTAAGATATTTTGGCTTTCAAATATTTCTGTAATCCCTTTTTTATTGTAAGTTGTGGTATGAACAAAACATAGAAGTTTATGTTTTGTTAAGACTTGATTATTCCAATATAACACTCTTTGAATAGCCAAATAGTTAGAAAACATAGCAGGCTTTCCCAATTTTTTATATATCTTGATTTTACCAAAGTTGATTTGTATTTCAGAGTTTTCTCATTATTATGAACACTAGCATGTTAAACACTTGAGAAAAAAATAAATATCTCTGATCTAAAAAAAAAGTACATGTGTATACATACACATATATATAAATGTTTCATTTTCACAAATTCAATTGTAGTAGTAAAGATGATATTGTTTATATTACATTAAGCATTTGTATTTCATGTGGTTCTTTTTGTAGTTTTTTTCTTACCCTCGTTAATACATATCAAGGTATTTTCCAACCCAGCAATATTTCTTAGGATGACTGGCTTTAATACTATATTCCAATTTAGTCATACTCATTAATATGACTAGAATTTTTATACGGGGAAGTTCTCTCTCATTCACTTTTCCGGGAATGCTATGATTTTTGTAGGTATGTGCATCCATCTGTCAATGCTAGATGATGCCGAATTGTAGGAATGTTCTTGTGTTTGAAACAGAAGGTAGTAAGGCTTTTGGCTATAACTTAGTTTTTGTTGTGAATTTGTTTCATGATTTCTGATTGGCTTTTGAGAGATCTCTGTCTGGTGTACCAAAAAAAAAAAATCTTGTCATAGAAAACTCTGCTTTGGTTGACAAGATGTGTGGGAGAGCAGACGTAGCATTCAGCAGCTTTAGGCTGTAGTACGTATTGTATTCAACAGAGATAAATGCTCCCTTTGATTCCTGTTGATAAAGGTGATACTGCAGTCTGTGTTGCTGAAAAGATGCTCTGAAGCATTCAGTACAAGTTGACACTTGCAAAGAGCTAGGGGTGATTCCGAGGGGTGGTGTGATGTAACAGTGGTCCTGGTGAAAGCTGAGTTTGTGCAACATCACTAGAGAGGTCTTAGTGCTAAACCTAAGTCCCAAAAGTGGGGATCATCAGAGGGACTGCTTAAGGAGCTAATATGTGAGCTTCTATTTCTGTGTTGTATCTTAAAAGGAGCTTTTTGCCAAACATTCTTCTGTTAAGTATTTTTAATATTTTTGCTTTTTTGTCTTTATTCAGGGGAGTAGTAGTATCTGTGCTGCAGTATCTTGGTGTCTCTTTTGTGTGCGTATGTATCTGTATGCAAGTTATGTGTGGTAGGGAGAGAAAGTGCAAGTAAGTGGTATGGAAAGTGATGAAACTTGATTCTGGAAATGTTTTCCTATAGAAGCTGGTTCTGTAGTCTGAGATTCATCCATAAGAGGAATATAGAGAAATGTTTTTGTTGCTGGAGAAAGTTGCTTCGTGTCCGAGGAAAAGGGTTGTAAAGAATGATTTCATCCTGAAATTTTTAGAGATCCTGAGGATTAGCACATACATATATACCGGGCTGAAAAACAAGAGACTGGGAATATCATTGAATTATGGGAAATAAATGCAGGAAAGCCCAGGATGGTATTACTGCCCTGACAGTAGTTAGTGGTTACTAGGGAAACATTGTAGAGCATTTTTCACCAGGTGCGTTGTAAGCAGTGAAGGCTCAGGTACAAGACCTTTTGGAAGTCCAGCTGGAGTGAGGAGTAGTGGAGATTGTCTGCATTCATTAGTTGAATGAAAATGAGAGGGAAAAAAGTGTGTTGTTACTGCAATCTGAATGTCTCACAGGAGCAACATTGCCAAGAGTACTCTTAAAATAGGTATTGAAGTGACCATGTAGTGTTGTAGCAGCTGATGATGAATATCATTGAACAGCAGAACATACATTATTTTTCTTGATTTGCTACAAAAATATTTGGAGGAATTTTTCAAGCAATACATATTTCCAAAAACAGTTCTGTAATTTTATATGTTCCTGGTTTCTCTGCACCTTTAATATTTTGATGACTAGTCCAACAGGAAGGAAAGTTATTACAGTAGTTGAATAGCAAGGAAAAAATGGTTGAACGTAGGTGAAAATGTTTCTCTTGCTATGAATAATACAGTAAGAGTTACATAGGCAGATGCATCAGGCACTTTCTTTAATATGTAATCTGATTTTCCATACATGCTTATAATTGCTCAGTAAGAAATTTTTCAGAAATACACTGTGCCTATAATTAAAAAATAATATACATGAAATGTAACAGTGGAAGGTCTGCTGTTTTATTGCATGTTAGCAATCTGCAAAGTGAAATCTTAATCCATATTTTTAAATTACTCTGATAGCACCAGGGTCCATAACTCTTGAATATCCTTGTTTTCAGGTAATTTTTCCCCCTCACTCACATTGCATATTTAATATGGAGGATAACACATTCCATTGCATTGTGAAACATATTTAAAGCAAACCTGAAACTAATAATACAGAAATTACAAACATCACAATAATTCTAATGTTCCACTCCTCCTAATTAGGTACTGGGAGTTGCATATCTGGAGAGAAGGTGAAAGAATAGTTTTCAATACCTCAATTTGGTGAATAAGGTTAAAACCTGTAGGTAAAACCATTTCTGTGAGCAGTTAATCCCAGTATGTATGAGTTTGTAAAGACTTCAGTTTAATGACCAAGTTAGCAGTGAATTATTTTCTTGCTGTAAGCAAGGGATACATTGCACACTTGATTTTGTCTTTCCACAGTGTGCCTCAACCTCAGAAAGTAGATAATAACAGTAGAATAATATTTGTCAAGTGTTTCTTGGAACAGGAAAAAGTATAAATTGGGCTACTTAAATGTGGAAATCCTAGTAAACACGGGCTGGTTGGTATTTGTAGTTGGAAATCTTGAAGTGCTTTGCAAACAAGAGTGGGTATTAGTTGTACTGTGGGATTCAATTGAGGATACTGGTCCTCCCTAGGAACTGATCTGAAGAAGGACCTGAAATGCCAGTGAAGCATTTTCTTTAGTGCCTGAAGTTTCTAGCTAAATTTGATGAGTTTATGAATTTACCTTTCAGTTGTCTCTGAGAAGGATACAAGCTTGTAAACACGATCACTGGCCTGGGACCCAATCAAGGTCTTCCAGTTTGTGAAACTTAGAGAAATGTCAGAAAATCCATACAATACTGCAAACAAAAGATGGGTGCTCCAGATGAGTATGTGTTGCTCATGTAGTTAGCCAGCCTCTCAGCCTGTGCAGTGTGCTTACAATGTTTGCATCAAACTCAATTTTCCTCCTTTGTGGTTATCCTTGCATTGAAGCCTGTGTCACCCAGAGAAGGTTTGTCCTTTCACGGTAACTTCTGGGTCACCATCACGTTTATAGAAATAACATTAAGATATTCATCCCTTACTACTGTGGATTTTCTGTAGCTAATGGCTCTTACAGTACAATATTAAAATTCTAGCACCCCAATTTCCATGGCTGAGCTTGCCATATCCATGAGGTGTGCAACACAAAGTGATGGCACTGTCCCCAGGGTGGGATTGTGGGGTGTTGCAAGTACCCCTCCCTGCAGCAGGTGGACAGCAGGGTCGTTACAGAGGTTTTCGGCATCCACCTGTTCATTCTTAGACTTTGCCTACAGGCAAGTAGGAGACCTTATCAGCGTTAACTTGTTTTGTGGAAAAAGCCCCAGCATGGTGGGGGAGTGGGGGAACGGGAGCAGCTGGGGATGTGGGAGGTCACAGAGCAGCACAGGGATCTGGCCAGTGGGGACAGCTGCAGGCCAGAGCTACTGGTCAGCAACAGGCTTTACCTGCTTACTCTGGCTCCCAGGCACTTGGGAACTCTGACATGGATTCCTCTCTCCCACATCAGCTTGTCTGTTACTGACACAGCATTTTTGAAGGATGAAACGTTCTTTTCTTTCCTAATACTACAATCATTTAAATGTGGTGAGGTTTTTCTGGTTTTGTTTTTTTTTTTTTTCCTGGGGGAATCTTTGAGCAGCGCTTGACATCAGTTATTCTTGTCTCTTTAAAGGCAGAAATAGATATTCAAATTCTTAAACTGGAACTTTTTAGAAAAGGCTGTCAGTCCTCTGATGCTGTTGTATACAGCCCGAGTATGTGCAGCACTGTTTGTTATTTCCATGATAAATTTTGCATTTTTGTGAATACCTTCTTTAAATGGAGAAAGTTTTAAACAGGTAATTTTTGCATTTCTCATTTGATCGTGTGATCTGTTTGCATAGTGAATTCCGTATTAAACACAGTGATTTTTATTAAATGTTGATTATAAAGTGGTTAGACAAATGTTAAGCACTGTTATGAGTACAGTCCTCTATCAAAAAGTTAAGATGTCTAAACAAATTCTCAGACATTTAAACAAACTATTAATATACATAAGTAGGATTTGTTGCAAACAAATGAAATGGATGTAATTTTAACTTAGTTGTTTGGGGTTTTTTATTTACTGAGCATTAATATCAATGGAAACATTCCTGTTTAAAGATGCTGCTTCTCTTATGCTGGATTAATGGAAGTGGCTGTATTATCAGGATGTTATACTTCTGATAATGGGAGATATGTTCATATATACAAATACATATATTTTTCTTAAATCTGGTTTGATACTCCAATTCCCATTGTTAGGTGCAAATTAAAAAGAATTTTGCTCTGGTAGGGGCTCTGAAGCCTTGACATTATTTTAATCTGATAACGAATGGCTCTGAGTTCATGTTCTTTCAGTTGTTGGCAACAAATCTAAACCTGTGTTTTTTGGATTTATGAGGATAAGTCCTGCTTTGGCAATCTTGTAGATCCTCAGGAGAATAGTTAAACAGTGATTAATCATTGTTTCTTCACTGAGTGTGCAGAAAAGAATGGAAAAGCTGCATTTCACACTTCTGAAGCAATTAATCCCCATGATCTTAGCCAGGTTTGTCTTGTAGATAAGTTGGGATACAAAACTGTACCTAATTTATCAATGTATGCATGCCATAAAGTATAAAACACACAATTTATTTCATATCATTTATAGTCAAATGTAAAAAAAGAGTGACTTTGCCATATCCAAGAGTGTTTCTTACATTACCTTCATATAAACTAAGTACCAGAGATTACAATGGGATTCCTGTTTATTGTGCACATCTGGTGCAGTCACTATGCATTTTCTCATTCACTTGCTGGCATTTTTAGTGATTGTGGCATAAATCACCTTGCTAATCAGAAACATAAGTGACGGGAAGTCATCTCCTTTTTTTGAACAATGGGAAAAAACATATGGCTTCTTAGACAGGACTTGGCTGTTATACTATTTATGTGGCATTATATTCTGTATTTAGAATTTCATATTAATTGCTGTGGTTTGATTGAAGGCATAGAATGCCCTGTGGTTTTGGCCAAAGTATTTGTTTTATGATCTACTCATGATGCCTTCCACGCTTAATATCTGTTGTATTTGTGCGTATCAAAAAATGGAGCTGAACATGCAGGCTGTATTTTAAAATGTGATAAAATGTTTTAAAATGCTTTTTAATCAATATGAAATGGGAGTTGTGTGTTCTGAGTGACACCATATAATAGAAGGCTGTTATAAATCGTGTGGCATAGTAAACAAGAGAAAAGAAATGTTTGCCCTTATAGGAAGCACATATACTCTAAACTTCTCTTCCTGCACAGAAGAGGACTGTAGAAAATCAGACTAGGAGGTGAGACTGGTAGTTTTTGTGAGGCAAGTTTATTGATAATTGTGGTTCTGAATTAAAATTCCCTGTGGGATAAAACATATAATAAGATGCCAAAATTATATTAACATGTGAGGAAGATAATTGCACCCAAAAGCAATTCATGTACAATATCATTTTTGTGTATCTAGTTCTTCTTCTTACATGAATATTTTGCACTTCATTTTGTGTCACTTATTTTGTGATTCATGACAGTGTTTACTCCTTTCGCCAAATTATTTATTATTAATAATAATTACTATGAAGAATTTTTAGTAGCCTTTTGAAAGAATATATTTATTTATGGCCAGTGGTTCAGAGTTTTATTTACTAGTGTATTATTTCTTTTAAATAATTAATTAAACATGTAACCTAATTCAGTAGGTTGACCAAGTTTCTCTAACCAGTGTGGAACTCGAGGTTATTGCATAGTATTGGAATACACTAATTTCTGAACTGTCAGGAGTCTTTATATCTAAAGAAGATCTTTATTCTCTGTCAGGAAATTCCTAAATAATTACAAAAAATGCTGAATTAAGTGACTTACTATTAAGACTTTTATACCAGGCTCTTGAAATCGAGGTAGGAAAGCAGGATGTAAAAAGAGCCCATCCCAGGTGAGCAGTTATTTCTGGTAACAACTCTCTAGCATTACAAATTCTGCCTCACTGGTAATAAAGAAAAATAGATAATGGAAGAATGCAGAGTAATGCTAAGAAGCACTTGTTAAACCTTACAGTGGAGGTCTCCATCTTCTTCACTCAGGTGTGGGTCTCAATGCACATTGTAGAGATGCTGCTTTTGGGAGCTTGTCAGAAAGTATGTTTTTACCCAAGAATTTGGCCTCTACTGGGAACTGTGAAAAATCCTGAGAAGGATACCTGAAACTAATTGACGTGACATCCTTAAGATTACTTATACAAAAATAGAGGAACTTCAAAAATAACAGGACATCACATCACCTTAATTTTTTTAATAGCTGTTCACTGCAAGTTTTCTGCTGTATCTTCTGTTATCTTACATAGTGGAACAGTCATTTCACTAAAAATTTTCAAATTTGGTGTATTAGTTTAACAGGACAAATTCTTCAGAATTACTCTTAAATACACAATTACCCCTATTAAGTGCCTTTAAATGCAAAAAAAAAAAAGTCTCATCTTTATAAAATGTCTCACTACGTTTCATTTCATAAATATTATCTTTTTAGCATTTCTTTTTCATAGTTTTTACTCACTAAAAAAAGCAGCCTAAAACACATGCACATAAGCTTCTTGACTCACTCAGTATTACTTTAGCATTTTCACTTTATGTGCACCCTTAAGTAAACAATTTAATTGAAAGCATGTTTGATTTTCCTGGTGTGGTCCTAGGTTAGACTTTTAGTTTGGATCAGGAATGTATCTTTGAAGCAGATTGTCCCAACTATGCTTGTATTCATACTGCAGAGTTGTGCCAGTACTAGGGATTTCTTTCTGGTTAAGCTAACTTGGAATTTGCACACCATCAATGCGTAAATGGACTTCTTTTGTAATAGCTGCTAGGGGGCTTTTGGTCTTGAACATGACCAGTTCAAATTAAACCCTCCTAAAAGATGTTTTGCTTGACTGTTGGTCCTCAGGATTAACTATTTCATTCTACCTGTCAACCCACATTGAGCAGTTCCCACTTGCTGACATAGATCCACCTGTTGTGAATCTCATAGAAGTACCCAATGGAGCTCTTACTGGTTTGTGCTGTAAGTTCTGACCGATCATCAGACTTGGATGGGTAACACATTTATTGATGCATCTTTTTTTAATTATGCAAATGGAGTTACTGTCATGAAGTTTAGTTATCATTTTGAAATACTGAGTGACTGGCAAAATGATCTCTTCTCCTTTGACATTGTCCAGGAGTGAAACCCAGAAGTCAGCATTAGGTGCAGTGACAGAGGGCTAAAAGGGAAAGGACAATGGAGATGCTCATAAAATTGGGAGATAGAAAGGAATAAAGCTCTTGTACTATAAATATAATTCAATATTTTTTCAGGCATAAATCTTGTAGTGCTGCAGTCTTTTAAGGGAAAACTGTTTTATTTGCTTGCATGAATTATGGACAGAAGTTTTTACTTTATGCTTTTGTTCTTGGTAGTTTAGACATTTTCTCTTGGAAAGAATTAGATGAGATATAAACTGTAGACTTAAAATTTAAGGGTCTTTTCAAAATGGATAATGGTAGAGTTCCCCTCTTCACCCTAAACCCAAGGTTACTTTTGCCCAACACAGTGTAAAAAAATACTGTGGTTATCAGGCACATTTTTATGAAACACATTTTAAAACACCAGTCAATGATCTGCAAAGTTCACTTTCTTTGATAAATAGTCACAAACAACTCAGGAGAGGGTTAAAGACTGTGTTAAGATAAATTCATTCTTCTAATGAGGATGGTGGATAAAATCATTTACTTCATGTTAATACAGTTATTTAAAACTTAAATTTTGAGTTTACAACCATCTGTCTCAAGGGCTAAGCTCACTATAAACTATTATAATCATTTAAATAAATAGAGGAAAAAACAATCCGTTCAATATGTTGAATCAATATGTCATGCTTTGAATATCTATATAATTTTCCTCACATTAGGATCCATGGCACATGTACGGTACAATATGGTCTATAAATAGGCCTGGAAAGAATATGACTGTATCTTGGACTGCAGAGGGAATGATAGTCCTCCCCAGAACTTGGTATGTGGTTTTGCCTAGCAGCCGTCTTTCCCTGTAATTGGAGTGTGGTTCAAAATGTAACTTAATAGAATTAAGAGAAGGCAGGTTTTAATGGCTGCAAGGTAGCAGAGCATATCTTTGTCCTTTCTTGTGTCCAGTACAAGCAGAATCTTTATTTGGTACATGCATTTCATTCCTTGCTTGGGCTTGGGAGAAAAACTGTCCTTTTCTGCTCTCACCAGGGCTGTTCAGTGTTCCCACCTTGAAACAACGGAATTGAGCAGTGTTCCCATCCAGTTGGCTTGGCCAAAGGAATTAAGTGCACATGGCTAGAGGAGTACATGCTTGCTTCCAGCTCCCAGTACAACAGTGAATGTGTGTTGTACAGAGTCTTGTATCACTGTGACTCTGTATAACAAGGACTCTACTAACTTGGAAAATATGGATGGGAGCATGAGCTATAGGCCTGAGTAGCTCAGGAGTACTGATGAGGAGAAAAACAAAGAAGAAGTCATGGATGGTCAGACATGGCTGAAATTCATATAAGTATGGCTCCAAGAGAGATTTATAATACCTAAGCTTCAAGTCAGCGTTTTAGTCTTTTTTTTTCAGCAATTTTTATTCTTTTACTGCTAGGAATTATGTAATCATTTTAAAATCGGTTCACAGACATTATGAAAATATGGTGAAAACATGGATATTGTTAAAATAATTGGCTTTGCAATATTTAAGATGGTATGTATACAGTCTAAAAACTCTGTAGAAAGAACAGCGTCCGAGTTTGTGTAACTGAAAATACCAGCTCGATTATTGTAAACTGCCAGTGTACTTCTATCACATAGGAAGAGTAAAATTATATCTGTATTGTAGGAAAGCGACAAAGGACAGCAGTGAGGGAGTGGTAGAAGCAGAGTAGGTCCTAAAGCACATTCTGGGTCTCCAGTCCATTCTGCCATGTTCTTCTGAATTACGGAACAAGAAATCCCTTGAGGCTTCGCAGTGACATCACAAACTATTAGAGGTTTGGTTTTGATGTCACTAGAACCCCTTGATGAAGTCATGGCCCAGTAATTCATTTACCATCTGTATTTATGCAAAATTAAAAATTCTTGAGGCTAGACGAATGGATGAAGCTTCTTTATGTTCTGTTCCTCATTGTTGAAAGTAACATACCATCTCAAGGATATTTAAAAAGATAAATGCACTATTTCTCTTAACATCATGTCCTGCTGTTCTGCAGTTGAATCTAAATTAAAGCAAGTTAAATGTATGTCTGTTGTGTGGATGGAGAATATTAGGATTAGAAGAGAATATTGAAGATAAGAAATCTGGGTTCTTGTTTCTTGTATGTCACTGACTCAGGCCATGTGAGTCTGTAAGAGCCAAGTCTTGATTGAAACCATAGTGAAATCTTTGTGTTCCTCCCTTAAAAGAGTTCCATGTGAACACAGAAAAGCATAGTGTTCCATATATGTGGAGTATTTTACACCATTGGAGCCTTGACATATGGTTGTGGGTGTCACCTAACATCCATGTGCCTCAAACTCTGTATCCCTAAGATGAGGGAAATGCTTTGCAAGGTAGTTCAGCTCAGCACTATTTGGAAATCATTGTGGTTTACATAAAGAACGAAGGTGTGTTGGGTTTTTTCCTAAAACAGTGAAGTCTGTTGTTGACTGGTGGGCACTGTTAAACACCTAGAATCCAATTCCGGGTCAGAATGAAAATACTCAAAATTCCTAGTACAATAATACCTATTGTGCTACAATAATATTAGGTAAATTCTAAGCACTTGCATGCTTGGAACCTTTTAAACAATGTTTTGTGTAATTCCATTCTCAGTTTTATTAATATTTCTCTCCTTTTGATATAGTATTTAGGAAAATCTGGATCATCTTATTAAGTTAGATGCAACACCTGGTTTTTTCGGCATTTTGTTTTGCTAGATGGCTCAGGCAAGTTGCATATTTTTACTCTGAAGTTCAAAATGCTGTAAGTAGAATGTAAAAATATCTTAACTTTTCTAGCCATTCTTTTAGTTTCTTCAGCAGCAAAAATACACATTTGTTTATCTAGATCTGTTCAGACTTATGCATGCTAAGACCCATTTGAAAGCTGAAGTCTCTATGTAATTTATTTTCAGTGTGTAGTGTAAACTGTTGTGCTGTATATACATTTTATATTTATGTCAGAAAAGGGTTGCAGAGGGGTACTTTAAAACCACCTTTTCGGCTCTAAATAGCTATTGTGTACATATGGTAAGGTACTGCTGCTTAACAATTAGTAACTGCTTTGATGAAACTAAATTACATGTTTAAGTTCCCATCAGGAAGTCGCTTCACATATCTGTATTAATGTATTCAAGGCTCGAGAAGGAAAGTTAATTTTCCAGCTTAAATATTTAATTCAAGCTTAAAATTTAGTCTGTAATTAGAGCTCCCAAATGGCAGGAACATGGAGTATTTGTCCATTTTAATTAGATTGTTGTTTACCTATTAATTATATATCATATCTTGTCATATAGTTTTGATGGTAACAGATGGTGCTAGGAGTTAGTAAGGGTTTGAACAAAATAAGATTTCACATGATTTATTAAGTTGCACTTTATTAGTGAGTGGTCTGCTTTCGTCAGGTTATTCTGTGGAATAAGAAGTTTGAAACATTTCTCTAATTTTAGTGATTGCTCTCTATGTGGAAATATTGAACTTAAACAACAATTCTAAAAGGTGCATTCTTTTTTTTTTAGAGGAAGTTGTTATACAGCTTGTATTTCTCCAAAGTTATAGCCTCTATACTACACACATGACAGTAAGCTTACTTTTTTTTTCTTTTTTTTCTAAATGTTGTGCATAGGATTTTTCAGGAGCAATATCTCTTTTATCGGCAAAGAGTACCACAGTTGTTTCAGAGGTGAAAGATCTGATTCAACTGTAAAAATGTTAGCTTCTGCACAGAATTCATTTTCAAATTTCAGTGGCTGAAAAACCCAGCATATCCATTTGTTCATTGGTGCTTCCAAAATACAAACCTGTATACATACACAGGCATCTCTCCAGCAGGCATTTAAATGTAAAAGGAACTGAGATTTTTCGAAGTTCTGTAGGTGTGGACAAGTCATACCATATACCTTCACCCAATATGTGAACATTTTTCCAATTCTTTGGCAATATCTACTGCTGATGCAGTTTACCTGAATTCTTGAGTCCTGTATGAAATGTAAGTATGTCTTCTATCAAAGGATGTTTGGATGTTTCAATGAAATTAGTGCAGGTTACCCCACACTGGAAGCCATGTGCACACATCTGGAAATTATATGGTACCTTACTTGTGATATTTTGGGGTTCTCACTTAAATAGTCCCTTTTAAGACCTGGGACAGAGGAAAAGAAAAAAAAAATTGAAAATAATGGAAATCTCGGACTTCTGAGCTTTGGAACATTAAAATAAGAGAAAGAAATGAAAGAAATTTCAAAGGAGAATCTCAATTGGAATTTTTTGGGTTCCTAAGAGAGGAAATGCAAGTAGATTTATGACACAAGTGAAAAAGGGAGAAAGTCAAAAAGATACATAAGTAAACAAAATTGTATAGTGCAGGTTAGACCAAGAATACATTAGTTCATAAAAAAGAGAGCCTTAAAATGGGTGAAGATTCAGGAGATGTGTGCATGAACAACACTGGTAAATGGACAGTGGCTTTCTCTATGGGGAGTTTGCACAGTGAAACTAATCGGCAATGGAGCTTAGCAAGTGTGGTGTTTGTGGGTGGTTTAGTAGTGATTAAGGAGTGTTTGAGCTTTTAATTCCACTTTATCATAGATCACTTGATCCGTTCTAATTTTGGTCACCGGAGGGAAGAGATCAACAACAAGTTTCTTAAGTCCAGGTCAATTCAGTAGCTCTCTGTTACAAAGCTGAGTAAATAAATCATTATTTTGTGGCAGACTAGTCTTCCTGTTTTCACTAGTTGCTTTCATTATACCTTGATAGCTTAATCCCTTTGGGGCATAATATTATCTGAATAAATGAAGATCCTTTTCCTGTATTCCCCTCCTTTTTTAATAAACTAATTACATACTTCTGTTTTCCTTCCTCCTTCCTATTTTCCCCCTGCCAAGTTAAAAAAACATGCATGATCATCAGAACTGTACCTGTTTCTTGACATTGACCATGACTTCAAAGAGATGGTAAGAGTCAAGAGTTTTGCTAGTGAAAAGTAAACAGATGGCCGCAGTACACACACTGATTTCGAGGCTTGCTTCAGTGGGCGACTTGACAAACAGTAGATCTACAAAACTGCCTCCTTGTTCTGGCACTTGCTTTGTCCTCACACCAGCAGCAACAGATGCTTGATGCTGACACTAGTTCGGTTTTTCCCCACATAACTTTGGTCACATACTCCGAGTTGGATTTACTGTGACCTCTCTCTTGTTTCATAATTGTCCCCATCAGCATGGTTGCTACCTTAAAAAGTATTGATAAGCATGTCTGTGTTCAAATCAACTGGAGGTGGGGTGAGTAGGGGGAGGTGTTTGGGAGTGTGTATGTATCTTGGATGTGTTCCCAAGCCGAGGATCGTTTTATCACCACCTACATCTAAAAAAGAACCACTATGCTGAAATTGTGCAGTTTGATTAGCTAGGAAGAGCTAAGTGACTTGGCCTATTGCCTCTTGTATGTGTGAAAAGATTACCTTCTAAAAATGCGACCTTTTATCCTCTTTTGCTCAGATCCTGGATTTTTCCCTGTGATTTGTAGAGCTGTGTTAATAACATAGAACACGGCATTCAGTTGTTAGCGATTGAGATATAAGTGATTACAAAAACATTATCACAAGATAGAAGTAGTAAAAATATTCTACTTGCTGAGCTTGCACCATCAGAATTTATTTATACATTTTATGCAAAAATACAGGGTTAATTTTTTTATTCCTTTGACCCTGTATATCAAATGTGATAAAATATGCTATCCTGCAGCTAAAAGCAGATGGAAAAATAAATTTAAGAACAGCGTTTAACTGCAGCCTTATCCTAGTTCATATAAAAATATTACAAAAATAAAACAGAGACATAACTGGGTCATTGAAATGTTCTTTAAGAAAGTCTGCTTACGCAACAAAATTACCCCATTTTCAAATACTGTGGTTCATAACATTTGAGGAAAAAAAAAAAAAAAGAAGGATTTTGAAATATAGTAGCATGAGTTTTGTTTTTAAATTAGTTTATACTCTTTGGAGTCGATCATTCATTGAGAATTTTTTTTTTGTTTCTTTCGCAACATAATAGAAGTAGTGTGTTTGCATTAAAGCTTTCTTATGGCCATTTGAGAGTTTTGAGTCATCGCTTCTAATTTATTGCAGTGCCTAGCAGGGCTTCAGTGGTACTCCTTACCTTTCTTTGGAATATTGGTGCCATTTATATTTTCCAGAATAATTCTCTCTCCATGCTTGACTTCATAAGTAGATTTTGAAGAACAAGGTGAAAAATACACAATTCAGTAAAATCTGTTGGCATGGATGCTCTGACAGTGAATGCAGCCAATAGTGACATTCTGTAATTTCTCAGCTCTTGGCCAGGTCTGCCTCAGGTATCAGACTGAGAAGCACTGAATCTCTTCTACGGAGTCACCTGTTTCTCTCCGTCATTGCCTAAGCAACTTCAGCCTCCAGTTTTAGTCTGTAAAGCCTAATTTGACTTAGAGATCTTAAAGAAGCCTATGTTCGGCAGTTTTAATAACCCCAGGAGTGGAAATGTGAACACCAGATAATCGTATAGTAGCATCAGAGTGAAGCTTATTGTTTATGCATATGCAGATTTCAAATAAGAGAAGTGGGATTCTTACAGAAAGGACTGCAAGAAAGAAAGCAAGATTCATAGAAGATGAGTAATAAAATGGCATTCATCAAATAAGCAGCCTTTATCAGTGCCTGTAATCAACAGACGTAGCTGGTTTATAGCACTGTGTGGGAGAAATGGCTCAGCCTAAACTGATTGTGTTGGAGATGTAATGCTATTACATTTGATTTCATAGAAGGCACTGCTTTGTTGGTCATTAGTAAAGGTGCTATCCACACCATCCCCTGATAGTGACTGGACAAACCATCCAGGCTGGGCAGTAAAATACCAATAGGAAGAAAAAATATGCTGCCAAAAGATAGTTGTTCTGGTACAGAACAGTCAGGTTACAATTCTTTTGGAAGAAAAACTTGTCTTCACTGAATATAAGAGTGCTTTATCATA